>VOMN01128285.1:0-31768 GCA_014899125.1 Orchestia grillus
TTAAATGCAGCAATTTTCTGGTTTGATAACAAAGTGAAGGCCCTGTAGTTTAAAAATTGAAGTGATATGAGTAAAACTGGAATATTTTTTCAACCCGGTAGACAAAAAATGAGTTTGAAAGTGTCAGACCTAACTCGACTGTAATTGTGGTCTCGAGCAAATCCTTCACTCTCCTTGCAGACGACCTCATCGACCTGGAGGGCACGGACCGGANCGTCGATGTTTTTAACTTTACAAGATGAATCTTAGGTGTGTCTTATTCCAGCTAGCAAAGTAGAAAGTCATTTTAAGACAACAACTAATCTTTTGTTGTCATGTACTTGATATTTGTTCGAGTGCAAACGCATAATATCACAGTAACGTATCTTGGATACCAGCAGAGCACAAGCTGCGACCAAGGGGCGCGTGCGATATTTTATGGCATTGTCGATACAGGGTGCGTTCAATAAATGTATCCACTAATTTTGAGCTTTAATAATCCTATATATCTAAGATACCATACAACAGTTTAATTCCGATATATTTCTTTAGCTTTTATTCCTTCCAAATGCAGTTTAATAAAAATCAACAGATTTATATTTAAAACCAAATAAAACATTTTTCGGGGCATGATACAAATAGCTTGAAATGTTTAATTATATACTTCACGTGAGGTTTTCAGTTATAATATATTAACCAGTAACGTGGATAATAGCTACTATGCAAGTAAACGTCCACTTTTTATAGCATATTTTTCATTGTTCTTTAAGCGCTCACGCTCTTTTAGCACAGATTGAATTTCAATTTTCGTCATATTCGAAAATGCAGATCAAAATAATGTAGAAGTTTTACGTTTATATTGTAGAGTCAGTTTAACTTATCTCCTGCTATTACTTTACTACATTTCATGAGTGACCTTTAAGGTCATGGGAAGTCCATAGTTTACGTTTTAAAATTTAGAGGTTCCTAGAGATGAAAGACGGAACTCCCAGTATCCCCACCGAATGTTTCTGTCCTCCTTATTTAGAGTTAAAAAATTTTCAGAACTCACAGGTCGTATTTTGCGTTTTTACTTACACTTATTGTCATTGAATTCACCAGTGATGTACAGTTTTCAACGATGCGCACAACGGCAACATTTAGGGTGGTTTCGTTTTAAGAGAAAAATAATTTTCTCATTGGCTCAAAATTAATTTAGCCCAAGATTAGCTAGCCAAACATTTGTATTTCTCTTTCTTCCTCTTCCTATTCACGAATCAGTATTCCGCAGATTCACATCGTCCTTTATCCTCCAAAGCGACGTACATCTCCATATTTTTTGTATAAACTATTTTGGAAAAAGTGAGAATGGTCACTGCGCAGATGAATGTTTCGACGGCTTGAATGTGTTGACATTCTCGTGATGCTGTCGCTGTTCTATTGCAAAATTAAATTTGAGTGTAAGATCGGAACCTCATTTGCTTGTTGAGTGGCTTGCGACTTAAAGCATTTCATGCGTGCAGAATTTTATAATTATGATAATCCTCTCCGGACTCAATTTTTTCTTAATCTTCAATGGGAGTGGACCGAGCTGCAGGATTAGCGTAGTGTAGTGTGAATTGACTTCTATTTTAGACATTCATACGTGGGCTCCATGGCGTACTGGTTAGCGTGATGGCCTCGCAGCCNAACTCGAAGCATAAAACTTAAACCAATCTGGATTTTTGATCACATATTTTTACTGAGCTCCAGCGGCATCAACCACGGTGATATCTTAGCTATTCTTATAATGGTATTTTTATACAGAAATGTTCTCGTGCTATAACGCTTTTCCTGTTTAATATTTTCAACGCACGTTTAGTACGTCGCAATCATTTAGTTTACCCAACCACGGTAATGCGTGAGTAATTGACCATGTACGACCAGTTGTTTTGTCGAACAAAGAGTGATCTACTTTTCAACTCATTGGTACTTTTTCTTTCGTAATGACACTCTTAGATCAAGAGATGAAGTGCAACTATTGAAGTAGCAGTGGAGCAAACTGACCAGAAATTTTCAAATATTTCTCGTAAAGTGAACAGTTATTTTGCGTCTTCTGTTCAACCACGAGTCCCAGCTATTTTATGCGTGGAAATGGCGTTATAGAACCTAGTACTTGCTCTCATTGTGCCAAAAATAGATCAGCGTACGACAGATGCAAATGTTTTTAAATCTGACAAGCTACGGAAGTTTGAATTGTTCTACCACAAGACTTTTTTTAGCATTCCATGTTACGGTACTCAATTTTGTACTCTCAATATTTTATTCACCATCAATAGAGCAAAATTGGAATTACCAAATAATAGGTACAATGGACAAATAAATAGCGTGAAGAGAATTTCAAATTCGCATTAGCACGTTAATTACTAAAATTTTGGACTTACTATACACCACGTAGTTGAAGATGAAAAGAATCGTTATTGCTGTTACATTGGAACGTTGGAAACTTTTGTATTGCGATATTATTATTGACGAATTTGGTCATTTGAAATGAAAAACTGATGCAACTGTACGGAGTAATCTGGTTTATAATGTCGAACCAAAAAAGCGGATCAGGGAAAGACGGACGACGCACGGGCGGCTACACGCCCTCGTCCGGGGACAAGACTCGGAATGGTACACCGGAAACGGACCGGGGCTCCGGTAAGAGGAAGAGTGGCTCTGGTGACGGGAAGAGTGGCTCTGGTGACGGGAAGAGTGGCTCTGGTGACAGGAAGAGCGACTCTGGTGACAGGAAGAGCGACTCTGGCGAAAGGAGGAGTGATTCTGGCAACTGGGACGAGACTCCTGACTTCCTCCGAAGGAAAGGTAAAATGTAGCTGTAACATACGTTGCTTAGATCTCGATTCACGTACCGCAAGTGGAACTTGATTTCTTACAACAGTTGGTGAATTACTTTAGTTTCAGTGAAAAATGGATGTTAGTTTTAATATTGGTAGGGAGTTTGAGTTGGTTGAGGTCCAGACATGGGCTGCTCAATAGATACCTAGTCATTTCTCTGTATTATGTTCACGTGAGTCAAAATAATTCATAAACTATCGGAAGTTTCTTTCCATTAACGTTTTTTTTACTTGAAACAGTTGTTCAACTGAGCATATTGAAAGTTCACATTCATGCGCAGCTGCGCGGATGCACTGTGAAAATTTTGTAGCAAGTAATGATTTATTTTCATGAATTTCATTCGTTCCCAGATACATTCGACCTGGATGCGACAGACCGCACTCTGCTCACCAAGTACGTCGACAGAAACCGACGGCGATAACAAGTCTATCAAACACGAGGAGTTGTGAGCTGCAGACGGGGGCGCTAGCCGGTCTCTCTCACGTCTGGCTTGTTTTCCTGAAACGTCATGTTGGTTTTCCTGAAACGTAACGTTTGTTTTCCTGAAACGTAACGATTGTTTTACTGAAACGTAACGATTGTTTTACTGAAACGTAACGTTTGTTTTACTGAAACGTAACGTTTGTTTTCCTGAAACGTCATGTTTGTTTTCCTGAAATGTCATGTTTGTTTTCCTGAAATGTCATGTTTGTTTTCCTGAAACGTCATGTCTGTTTTCCTGAAACGTCATGTCTGTTTTCCTGAAACGTAACGTTTGTATTACTGAAACGTCATGTCTGTTGTCGCGGTGTGAGGAGCCATAAGAAAAGAATCTTTAGTGGACGCCGATTCTTCTGTGGCTGGTGATAGCCATCAGGTTGGTGTAATGAGCTCGATGACATATTCGAATGCTTGTAATTTGAAGATAACTCTCACATGGTTGTTTGCTTGTTTCCGGACCACAGCGAGTTATTGGGAATAAATTGACCGTCTTTTTAGTCTGGGAGAGAGACAGGCAGGTTCGCACCAGGTCTGATCAGGTAACAGCTCAGACGAGTACGCTGTATCACGATGCTCGTACCAATATATCGAGCGAATAGATGGCAAAAGTAACAGGGGCAGAGGCTGGGAAATTGGCATCCCTCTTCTTAGCTTTCCAGTAAAAATGAACTTCGATGTTCACGAGCAGCCCCGGCCCTCCGCTCTAATGCGCTATTAGGACTCCGCCGTTGAAAGATGCTTTGTTGACTAGACGGTGATGGTTAAGTTATAAGGTAAATGAAATCGGGACTTCAATAGAAGTGACTTAACTTCAATAGAAGTGACTTAAAAAACTAAGAAATGTGTAAAACTATCATGCAATGAAAGAACTTGAAAACTTAAACATTGATGTTAATATTTCTGGTACACTATTTATGTGGAATTATACTTTCATGTTGAATGCACCTACAAAATCGAAATAAAAAGCTCAAACACTCAGTTTGCGACGAACTTGTATTTAGATGCAGCGTTCAGAGTATAATAGCGTCATACTTTTCTCATACCTACACTGCAGTCGCACGCACTTGAATTGAGTTTGCGTGAGAGGATGTTGAGCATTGCTAGCACTATGTTTCTAAAAGGCCCGCATGTCTTTACCATGTCTGGTTGTCCTTAAAAATTACAGTAAAATAAACGTAAACATTTGAATGAATCTGGTTCATTGCACGCAGTCTATAAATGTGATGACGTGCTGCCCTCAGCCTTGTGCTCACCGATCATAGTCGCAAGTGATGATCAAACTTCTGTCAATCGTCGCTTAACTTTCTCGTTGGTTATTAACCTGCTAACGCTCACAGTTCAGGCCACAGCGGTGCTTTCTACACGCTCGTGTAGGCGACTGAGGGCGTGTGGATGCAGCAGCTCTATGGTGCACCTGTGTGATCCGCGGCCGTGGGCAGGTTACCGTAAAATTTGCTGTTTAGTGATGAGTATCGATGGTGTCGTTAGGCGTGAGCTTGTTCACCTGGTGCCACGAGGCCGCTCCAGCGGTGGGGGTCCTGAAGCGTTAGGCGTGACCTTGTTCACCTAGCGGCGTGGTAAAGAGGGGGTAATGTACACTAGTAGTTTGTGTGACCTTTCTACTTCATGGGAATTGACTTAATTTGGGAATAGGAAGACTTAAAAAATAGGTACTTAAATTGTTCGTTAGGAGGTAAGGTACTTTTTATGTTTTAGTGTAATTTTAATACTACTACTGAAGGGATCCCAAAAAGATAAATACTATGACTCTGCAGTCCCAAAGAATAGACTAACTTGAAAACTGTAAACTGAACGTTTAGTGCAGTCAAAGTATTTTTGGTTCTAATATTTTCATTTATTGTACAGTAATGTTTGTGTAACCTACGTTATAAAAATGTGACACTAATACTAGTGTAATTTATTATCGATGGTTTTGCTAGTGAAAGAAGTTCATGCAATCAGTGGATCTCCCTGAATCTCGTTACGGATTGTTTGAACTGTCTAGAGACTTTGCCTCAAGGATTTGTTTACCTCAATACTTGGCTTCCTTTCCCTCGATGCTCTACACGCCTCGATGCCTTACTTGCTTTTTATATCTTGTCGTTTAGATGATCCGTTTAAGCAATGAGCTATTTGATAAGATGCTTCTCTGTGGAAATGCTTTGCGTCGATGTTTTGTTTACTTAGATGTCCTTCTTGCTCTAGATGTTTTTGCATATGATCTCATGAGAAAGTTTCTGAGGTGCACCCAAACGTTGACAGTTGTCGGCAAGTCGCGTCGTCTCCCTTGGTAGAACAGAACCAATGGCACTGGAAATTACTTTAAAAAACATTTTGGGAGGTCGGTTCTTCTTAGAAGTTTCAAGGTTCCTTTTTTTTTGCTCTGTAGAGAGTTCGCCGCAAGAACGATTCTGGTGCAGGTGCTTCATCAATTTAATGCGAAGTTTTATTGAGCTTTTTTCGACAGTTAAGTGTCTCAATATGAATAGAGAAACTTTCTCGGCATCGCTAATACTTGTATAACTACAAAGTTCTTTTGATGTCCGCATGAGTGCTTCGTGTCTGCGAATATATTTTTACTCTAATCAGAAATATGGTTTTCAACCGGAGTTTCCGATTATTTCCTTTCTCTCGGAAGAATTAATTTCTTGTTAACAACACACATCGACTGTACAAGTTTGCGAAATTTGAGGGCTTGGCTAATGTTGAACGAATTAAATTCTTTCGTGTTTATTGTTGCTCCGAATAAACCTGAAGATTGACTAAATTTTCAACATTACGCCTTCCCGTCGTGGTGCGGGCACAACTGCAGTAATCCGGCCTACTCGATGAATGCACGAAAACCTTTTGTTCGACGAATTAGGAATTACGTGAACAGCCTACATTTTTTACTTTATTTAATCTCACTGAGGAGCTGAGATATAAACATTTATTTGGTTATAATAATCATACATTGTGATTTGTCTAATTTCCTCTCGATGAAGGCATTCATTGCATTGGACTGGACTGCATTAGGTGGTGAGAAGATAAAGAACGAGAATTCCAGGTAACAATTTATAAAATGTGGAGAAACGGAACATTATATCATTAAATATATTACTTTATTCGTAAGAAGCTAATTGATAAAACACACACTGAATTGTGACGATGAGATTTTTTTAACAAGACAAATAGATCATCTGTTTATAAATACTTCACAATAGAGTTCTAACCATATCGCAGATATGGATACAGTCCCGCTGGTCCAACAAGAAATGAAGCAGTGCACCGCTCACACGTTACATTTCATAAGAAGAACATTCGACGAATAGCACTGAGCTCTTCTACTTATGAATTAAACTCACGCGTGAACATCGGAGACAGCAACCTCAAGTGGTCTACGAGGTCGGCCACTCGAATCAATCACGCATTCGGCACCACACCAAATTCCTATTATCGTTACATTTCTGAGTTTACCACGGCAGCCACAATGCACGCCGGACTGCACCAGCTGCCGTACTTCCTCAATTCGTTGCCGGGGTTTGCATTTTACGATGCGTAATGGCGGGCTTCGTTAACACGACTCGACTCCGTCACGCGCTCAGTCGAAGTAGAACTCTCTCGCCCTCCAACTTTGACTCTCAACTGAGTTACGATGGCATTCTCCAACACAGAAAAAAGAAACTCGTTGAATATATTGTTTCGTTTCATAGCAATGAAGAAAATGTTTAAGCGATGAAAATACTCGGGCAATTGGGCATTTGAAGATAAGGTAGGGGAGGCGAGCCCTTCTACCGTATCAGCAAGTATATTAAAAAACAATCCATTAAATAACAAGATTGCGTAAATGGTAGTGCTCAGTTTACATGGCTATATGAACTTCTGGCCTCGAAAGTCCCTTTCTTCAATTTAAAGGTAATTTACGAGCAGAGATATTCTCTTCTCTAGTCTCGAGGCTCTCCCAATTTAGAAGTTAAGTATGTAGAATAATTCAAGAAATTTAGAAATGAGTCCATTGTTTACACATCACCACTGATATAATTTTGTCTTTAAGGATAGACGTGAAATAAAATATACTAGACAAATCAGCACTAGCAGCAGCATAACATTTAGCCCTAGCAGCTCGACCTCCAAAGATCGGCCGAGCTACGCAACGGCGGCCGACAATTTGGACAACGCTGGGCACCCCACACTGATGATGGCGCCTGTAGCAAGGGAGCAATTCCTTGAAATGTCAATACATTTTCCAGCGTCTAAGACAATCGCGCAAAAAATCAAGCTCAAACTTCTGTCTCTCCAAAAAGTCAACAAATCGCATATACTTTTGTCTCTCCAAAAAGTAAATAAATCGCAGATAATGTGATAATTCAGCAAGCGCTGGTTTACAACACAGTACCTAGACAACGCAAGGTTGCATTGAGTGAGCTAAAGCGCACGCTGCAGGACAAATGTCAACAAGACTCTAAACTAACATAATACTAAGGTACAGGGATTATTTCCTTACCTCATCTTTCGAGAATTATAATTCCTAACCCTGGATTTCACGACCACAGACATGGTCAAGGCTATCAATTAAGCTCCTGCCGCAGTTGGAGCACCAAGTCTCGAGTTGTGGAGTAGTGCAAACCGCGACGCCGGCATCGGTCTAGGAGGCAGCTCAAGGCTATGAGTCTTGCACCATTCAGGCACATTTCAAGTCAAAAAAGTAGAGCTGCAAATGCAGCAGATGTTGTGCACACAAAACAGGAGGAAGAATACAGAAGCAGGTGCAACTGTTATTCACCCGAGAGAGAGAGAAAGTGGTTGTCAGTAACACGTGGGTCAAGTAGAGAGAGGAGGGCGGGTCAATTCGTAGTCGCCCCTCTGTGGAATTAAATACTTCGACTACGGCCAAGAGGGCACTGAAATAGGTGTGCGTAACACACAGCTCCGGCGGTCGCTGCCTCGAGCAAACGACAACACTACACTCGGAGAGGAGCTCGTGAGTGCTACCTGCTCTCGTGGAGCGCCACGTCCCAAGGTGGACGCTCCCCTGCACGGCACCTACACGCTACGGAAATTCAAGAACATTAAGCGAAATCACAGAAAAAGCTATAATAAGCGAGAAAGTCCACTAATTGGACGTTTGGTTGAAAACCTAATCTTCAAAAATACCCAAACAAATCTCCAAAATAAAAAGGAAAAACGCGGGTTGCGATAAAAGTTTTCTATTTTTCGCACCCAGACCGGCCGGTTTAGACTAATATGTCATTATCACTGAATGCTATAAGAAACAATAAAGTCAAGTTTCAGGGGTATGAAAGTGCATGAACGTTATTTTGTTTCAGACTTCATTCATTGATATTAACGTTTTAGTGGAAACCATCTGGTCAGGGCACGAAAAATAGATGATTTTTATGGCCACCCTCGTTTGTCATTGTATGCTAAAGGAAGAAAGCGAGCGACTTTCCTTCACCATGGAACAAGAGGGCAACTCATCAGCGACGGACACATTAAGGCACAAGGTCAGCACAAAAGAACTCAAACAGCACACGACGACTGCCACAGCTCCGTCATTTTTTGTGACAAAATGCAATGATTCGCAACATTTCAAAGTATTATAAATTTTAATCAAACAACAACAAGCTAACAAACACAATCATTAGCTTATAACATGTACAGATTTGAACAAGAGAACCAGAATTTCTTAGATTAATAGCAATGAGTACATAGAGAGTCGTTGTAAGATCTGATTTACGAAAGATAGGCAGGTCACAACAGACACCTTCACTCTTGCACTAAGGCATGCAGAGTAACGTCTGTCATACACAACGCGTTACTCTTCGCGCAATGATTATGTTTACATTTTCATGAAAACAGACCAAGTGTAAATTGAATTGATTAAATAGAATGACAGGGTCACCAGCGTCTTAGACATTCTGCCCAAAGCGTCAATTGAAAAAATTATGTCAAAGTGGCAACAAAAAGGAAGCTATTTTTGCAGCTCCAGCGGTCCGGCCCCGGTGCGCCGCAGCAGATCTTGAGGGACACGTCCACTTCGCGACAAACGGCTACGCAGAAATTGAAATTTAGATATCGGGTCACAGCCGTACGACTCCAGCGTCGTAGTGTGAAGGGTATGAAAATGCTACTGCAACATTTCTCAGTATTATGCACGTTGACCCACAAAAATGTAAACCAAACTTAACTACCTTATCTACTATAACACTTGCATCCACAGGACAGAATTTTTTGCATAGAAGCAATTTAGTCTACGTATTTGATAAAAAAAACACAACATGCAAACGTATACCGTAGTATATTCGTATCTTTGATACGATACAATATCTATATAGATTATATAGATATTACTGTAGATATGTTGAGATTACGATTTCAAACCTACGGTATACACATGAGCAATTTAGGCATGTAAATGGTGTACATAGTAGATACGAGAGGGTTACGCTCGGTCAGATTTCTTACGGCTCACCTGCGTATCTTTGGGAGCCAGGAGGCCACACAATGCAGAAGACCATTACCATGTTCCCTGCGATTGGGCCCGCAGATACACCAATGAAAGAATTCATTCCACCATAACGTAGTGGTGGTTTGCTCGTATGATGACACTCGAATATTACTTGCGTTTAAGACAACCCTCATATCTGAATATTAAAATAACTAAAACCATTTATCAAAGTAAAGAGAGAAACCAAACATAAAGGTACCAAGTTTAACTTCAAAAATCGAAAGTGTCTCCGAATTCAAACATAAGCTGCTGTGGAACAACCTAAGTATGGAGCAGCCTAACGCAGGGGATTACGTAACTAAATCGAACGAGGACTTACCACGGTATACAGCATAGCAGATCAAGAGAAAATCTATACACAGTATTTTGACGCGCAGCATCTAACACCTATTCCAACATCAACAAGGCACGTATTGTATTAAAAGGTCCAACTGTATGAATAGTCTATTTTACTTTGATATATTTACTAAACAGAAAGAAGCTAATAAGGGTGTATGGTAATAGCTTCGTGTGGCTGTTGATGAAACAAAAAAACACGAAGAAGGAACATGGACCTTTCGATAGAGTACAACCTATTTATTATTTCAAGAAATAATTGGACCCAGGCGGTTCGTTTCCTTAGTATCATCTCGAACAATGAAGAAGCAGAGGTTCACAGTTAACAAATTATTCAACAAAATCGATGGTTAATAAAGGGGCGCAAAGTCTACCATCGCCGAAATGAGTGGCTGAAGAAAACATTTAGGCAACACAGCTACAAAAACGAAAATAGCGGTCCCCAAGCCTGGGGAACTGGGCCACCAGCGAAGAACGTTTGTTCCAATACAAGTCGACAAACGTAGGCGTCATTTCCGTCACCTTATTGCCTTTCTAAATCCAATATAAGCAAAGTAAACCTTCGAGTAAAAAAAATGTTTGACCGATGGGTTGTCCCAGGCTTGGAAGCGAGCTTCATCGGCCTATAATTATTCTTAATGACCTACGAGGGTTCGAGCGCCTGGAACCGATCCTATAATAAAACGTTAGCTTCGTTGTGAAAAAAGCACCGAGAGCAAGAAGTCTAAAACTAAACTAAACATGAAATGATAGCCTATGAATAACTGCATGCCCACAAACAATGCGTCAAAAACAAACAGTTTTTTCTAAAATGCAGGAATCGCAAAGAGATTTTAAAACAAATTCGATTCCTCCGAAAAATGAAGTTGGAAATAAAATTTCACTAGAAAGCCAGCGTTGAAAGCGAGACATACTTCGTATGAGTCCAAGTTAACGATGACAACAAATTGTTCTCAAAGCCCAAGCAAAAGCACGCGCTCTCTGAGGACACGCTAAAGTGTTCGTCTCGCAGGGCTCCACGACGCGGCGGTAGTGTATTCTGTTCTCAGTTGGGAAGTTAGGGTTCGATTCCCGGGCCGCGCACGTCGATTTTTGAGTAACAACGGAGTGCGTTTTTCCGAAAAAGAAGCTTAAACCTCACATCACTCACGCGTGAGTAATTATAAGGCATTCAAAATAAAAACGATTTACCACATCTTACACGTGTTGGAATGAATAAAATCTATTTTAAAATGAAGTTACTTCCAATTAAAATATTACTTCATGACGAAATTCTTATTTCATTACGACTGATGATCAAAAACCATCTCTCGGTCCATAATTTGGCTGAGACCCAGAGTAGCATCGGGCTCACAATTTGTTTAATTGTCATGAAATTTCCGAGCAGCGCTCACCCCACCGGCGATAGCACGGGACCAAACCCGTAATGAATCTTTGGCACACCGGAAAATTCTCAAAGAAGTATTTTTACGAACACGGATCATGATAATTGGCATGGGAAACGAATCAGAAATAAATACTTACAAATAAATGTTTGAAACCTAGCGTGAAACAAAATAGCCATCATAACTGCACATCAGTTTAAGAAATATGCAATTAGCACAGGAAGTTAAAAGCGAGAAGAGCATGACACGGAAAATAATGATTTTGTTCGTTGGAGATCACGTAAGCCCCCCAGCAGCTGGTGCACTCGCCAGGAAGGCAGCACAGACACAAAGACAGAGCGCGCCTCTCGTATTGACAGAGTGTGGGCAACGTCAAACATAATCGTGAAACAGAACTGTTACATTTAAGCTATACTTCAAGAGAAATATGAATACGTTCTGCTCAAATGCAAAATTTATAAGACTATTAACCAAATAACAGTTCTCCGCCTGAAAACGAGAAACGGTTTGATGAGAACTAGAGGAAATAAGAAAAAGACTTCCGATTTTCTGGTTTCACATGATCTAATTAAGGAAAAATGCAGCACCGTGAGAGCCAGCCCCCACAGCGGCACAGCGAACAGCACAAGCGTGAGAGCTGCAGCGCGGCAGTTGTGAACGCCTCTCTTGGGCAGTAAGTGCAGCGCTCTGGGTAGGCTGATATATGCGGCAATGTTATTAACAGAGCATGGGGTACTTCATGTCGTAATGCAGTAAAACGTCTTGAATCATATTCTTGGTCCGATTTATGGTCGTTAAGGTGTGTATATATGAGACAGGTGAGCAGGTCACGCCGCTTCCGAAAATTTTGGTCCGCTCACAAACCCCTAGTGTCTCAGCCATGCGAACTCCATACTGCCCCCACCAGACAACACAGCGCCCTCAAATCGCAATGCCGTTAAGGCCTTTGGAATTAAGAAAGCAATATAAGCCCGTCGTAACGACGGGATGGGACGAGAGTAGCGGATGGGACGAGAGTAGCGGATGGGACGAGAGTAGCGGATGCGCCTCTAAGATGCACTTGACGCTTTGCCGCGCGCGTGACCCTTGATAAGGTGCCATGTACGCTGGTATTTTTTCAGTTTATTAGCCAGAGAGCCTAGCCATTTTCGGGAAGACTTACTCTCCAGGAAGAGCACGCCAGCCTCCCGGCCCTGGACCAGCTTAGGATGCCAGCGCCGCTACGTCAGGTGCCGCAATGAAGTGTGCGCAGTCACAAAACAAAATGCCAGCCTTAGTGAAGTTTGCGTATAAACAAGCAGCCCTAAAGCTTACTAACACAAGATAAAATAAAAACGCTTAACTAAAAACAACTCAACGGGAGTAACGAAAGGAAAAACTTAAACGTAATTCAAATTTGATCCGCTGCAACGCATACGCCGCCGCTCGTCGTATTCTACACACTTCCAATAATTACCTTCATATAAAAGTACGAGTTATCCTGTGCACACATCGCAGAGCTCGTGAACTAGAAGCTGAAGAGCAAAAGTAACACCTTAAGACTACATGCTTTCATTGGTCTTAATACATTTAAAAGCGATCACATAATTCATAAAAACTTAAGAATATGCATAGTTGGCGGTTTTTGGATCGCACGGGTGAGATCGCGAATCGAATGCAGGTGAGAGGGACAGCACGCACACTCACTGCGGGGGCGTGTCTGTAAGTCCTGCCCGCCCCTCATTGCTGAAGGAGACAAGACCGCTCAGAGCACCCAGCATCAAGTCCCTCTGTAGAGTAGTGCGGCAACAAGCAGCGGCGGTTTCCATGAATGAACTGATGGAAATTTGCGTAACACGGTTTGTGAAAATCCCTGGAACTTCATTTTCAGCTGTTCTCAATGAAAATTCAAAACTAGCACATAATTTGTTATCGCACGAGGTGTAGAGACTCCGCCATACGCCTGTGGCTGCGAAAGCATGTCTGCTCCGCAAGGAGGAGAAATAGTTCCAATTTTTACACATTTTTAACTGTCGCTTTTTATAGACATTAGCGTTGCAGCACTCAAAGTAATTTATTCTCTTTCATCTATTGTAATGTCAAAATTTTACTCGAGTACTTGCTTACGAAATAATTCATGTATTTCTTAAGTAATGAATAAAAATGGAAAATTTTATTGCTTAATACAACCACAATTAATTTCAATAGAGAGTCTCGGTGCACCTGAAAGCCGTAGTCCCGTTATGGTGCGATCATGCCTGCCTCAGGCTTCCTTTAAACAACTTCACCCTCAGCATGGTGACTGCCTGCTGCCTATCCCCGCGCGTCTGCCATCATCGAGAGCTAAAATTGGACGATTAGCCACTATGAAAGCACACATCCACCTCTTATTTCAGACAATGTCGCCATTTTTCCGTGCGTTTGGTAGCAGAACTCGGTAAAATTACACCAGAAGCAGACCCGGGGCGGCGGTAATTACACCAGAAGCAGACCCGGGGCGGCAGTGGGGGGCCTCAGTCCCTGGCAGCAGGTGTGGGGGCCGCCCTCCATCACACGCTGGTGGCGGCAGTGGCCTCTATCTTCAGGCCCCGCACCAGGCCGTTCACGTGCAGGAACTGAAATATAAACATTACTTCACTCACTGTGTTCCAGGTGCTCCGAAGGGTCAGCGTTTACAGAGAAGATGGGGCTTTCACATGCACTGATTCAGCGTCAACTGCATACAAAGTTCTTATTTTCTTCTCAGGATTTGATCAGCAGCGTGCAGTAGCCGATATTCAGGTTGGCAACGTCGGCCGCTCAAAAAAACTAATTTAGTTAAAGAAAAGTAAAGTAAAAAAGACATCACTGGATGGCGTTTGCCTAATGCTACAACTGATAAGAAAAACATGCATCAAAGGTCGAGCCTCAAGTAATAAGAAAACACATCTCTCACATTACAAAAACATTTCACATCAATCAAGTTCAACACAATTTAACTACTAACGAGTAGTTGTGCTGTGTCAAACGAGAGAGATGATGGCATGCATGCAGAATTTCACTGACAATCCAAGCTCATTTACCTAACGTCAACTGTATTTTCTAGGTCCTTTCACATGACAGTGGATCCTTGAAAACTGTATTTTCTAGGTCCTTTCACATGACAGTAGATCCTTGAAAACTGTATTGTAGATCCTTGAAAACTGTATTTTCTAGGTCCTTTCACATGACGGTAGATCCTTGAAAAAATGAAAAATCTCAGTACCCTATATGGTAGAACAACACCATACGGTAGCACTCTGTATGGTAGAAGTGCGTCATACGCTTGTACACTATACGGTAGGATAAAGCCAAACATCAGCCTCCAACAGCACAATTCCATTCGCCAAAGAATGCTAAACTTTGAAGCACGTCACTGGCGTCAAAAAAGTCCCAACAGACGAAATCAACTCGTTAAGAATTTGCCATAACTGGAAGAGCTTTTTCTTACAACTGCAACTGCACACACTAAATTTTCGTCCTGCAAATCGCAGCAGTGAGGCGATGTATCACTAAGCCAGAGGGTTTGTGCTGAACTAAAGATGTACCAATGATAAGAGAGCACGAGACCACACACCTGCAGCACGGCCACGAAGAGCACCAGGATGCCCGTGAAGACGTACGACAGCTCGTACGACTGCAATGGCAGCGAGTCGATGAAGGTGCCCAGGGCTCCTACGATGCCCACGAGCGACTCCAGGATTACATACCCAGCGACCTGAGGAGGCAGTTTGAATAGAAAATTCGATTTGAAAATCCGAAGAACAATTCATGCTGCATCACTGTAAGCGAAAATGTAATTTATGTAGAATTCTTAAAATTATCCAATTGAAAATGAGCTCATGAAGTCTTAGACTATTAAAACTCTAGCTAACTTAACGCACCTGACCTATCTATCTACGCTTCAGAAGAGTTGTCGTTCTGAGAGAGGAGTTCTATGGGAGAGTACAATATGCTCCTTGCAGATGGAGAACCTTCATAATTCCCTTGCTCCCGTCATCAAGATTACACGAGCTCGTCAGATGTCAACACTTTACCGACCGCGTTATTTTGGCGCAGGTGCAGCAGTTAGCGGTGAACGAAAAATTAGCTGCAGACGTGGATTTTGAAATTTCTATAAACAGTGAAGGGTCATCGCATCTTATGGTGTTGTGCAGTGTTGAATTTAGCTACGCAGGGTTTAACCTCGCCCAGGCATGTCAGTGAAGGCAACATATGCCCTTCTGACCGCTCGACTGCTCTGCAACTATTGCAACTTTGAGTGCAAATTTGAGAACGAGGTACGGCGTTCACGAGTTGCTATCTATGAAACTACTGGACCTGTTTGTGAGTGACTGTACGGAAGAAGGATGGGACGGTACGCCTGACCTACGGAGGGATCAACAGGATGCTCGCTTCTTGCTTGACCTGTTGCCTGAGATACCCACACCTCGCTCGTGATGGCGCCTAACGCAGCCCCAACTTGTGATCTGTTCCTCGGAAGTCCCTTGTTCCCACCCCACGTATGTGCAACAGTGACAAATAGGTTTCAATTTGTACCATGTTCAATGTTTTTTCGAAATAAAGTATCAATTTCAAAATTTATCTAAGAAAATACATAGAAAACCAACCGCAGTTTGAAAAAGTGACCTACTGTGACTGTCACCACTAAAAAGCGCTAGTAGGCTCTGTAATTCTTGGCCCTGAGGGCAGTTTTCGTGCTTTTGATGCTGGCGTTTTCTTCTTCCAGCTGAGCATCATAACGACGCTTAGTTTGAAGAAGTGCCGGTCGCATATTGATGAGAGGCTTCATCAAGAAGCACCTCATAGAGCGAGCGCAAGGCTAAGCAAGAATGGAAGAAATAAACCCGTATCAACTTCAAACACTCAATGACACCTTTGCTTTAAGAGATGCAATCGACATGTCCGCAGAACAACACTCACGAGCCGTGAAATTCAGGCCTCAAGCCAACTTGAACTGAGGGAGTCCAATTAAATTGGGGCTTTCACAACAGCCTAATATCCCAAGAGTAAAACCCAGAGTCCACTTAGAGACGAGACCCTGGCTTATTCTTGCAGCAGGGCCTGACAGGCCTCGCCTGCCACCCTTGAAAGATTAACAAATACAGTCCTTCTGTCAGAATTACTTTAGAATTTCATCAGCTTAATTTAAGAAAAATTGATGCATCAACTGGTTAAGTAGCGTTATGCCGACCAAGACCAGCTCCACGACGCAGAAAGAAGGAAGGCACCAGAGCAGCATCCGAACTGTCGTGGAATCAGGAACGGACTTGCATGAACATAGCGGGGAAAGAAGACTCAGTTGAGCTTGACTCTAGTCTCAATTTGCCACGGAGAGCTTGCCCTGGGAAAAGACGCTCAAGCTTCACAATGTTCCCGTCCCCGACAGACCTGCACAGGTGGCGGGTCGGGCACGGGGGTGCGCGTCAGCAGCATGGTGAGGAGGGCGGGCAGGGACCTCACCACCACGCACGAGGCCACGCACAGCACCACCACGGGGCCCCACTTGTGGTACGAGTACCGCCCCAGCACCAGGCAGAGGTAGTTCACCAGCACGATCACCAGGCCCAGGCACTGAGGAGTACACAGCACATTAGCAGGGCTGCTGCTAGGTTGTCAGGGTGGCAACTTGCTGCTAAACAGGCACATGGCTGTCCACACCGCCACCACGCTGTCTGCACCGCCACCAGAGTTACATGGTACATATTACCCACCCACACCTAAAGGCACGAAACAAAACAAGAAGCCTAGATGCCCACATTAGTTCTTGTGTACTTTTGAACTAATTTCATTTGACATAATTCTTAATGCAATTTCTAAAATGCACTCGAAAGTGAAAAACTCAGTCTAAAAAATATGAATCAAAGTTTTTGACAGATATTTAGGCATCTCTGTAAAATCGTCCACGACATGAAATACCACGTAACGGCAGCGCGAGGCTCACACGTATTCTCTATTACTCACTGCATTCTGAACGGATAGTTCCATTTCTACATTATTTCTTGAACAATGATTTTCCACCCTAGAATGATCTCATTCAGGCAAATATTTTTTCTCTGCATAATGCAAGTAAAAAAATTATTACGCGGGTACATACAGTACGATCCCGTTTTAGGTTTCACTGAAAAACTTAGCTAAAAAATTCACGAAACAGAAATCTATGATTCATGTAGACGAATGTCCCACTCGATATTGGCTTCCATGTTAAGTCCGTGCGAGAAACTACCAACGTAAATTCCCAAAATAAGATTAAATAATACTACAGAGCACGAGAAACTAAACTCTCACAGATGTACATCTGTGTTCACAAGCCTTCCGACGAGAAATTTACACAGAGGGACTCAAAAGGAGAATTCGAGAACCTCTAATTTCTCCAAAACAGGGCGCGGTACTGACCACAAAGATGCTGTGTCGCAGGAAGGGAGGGCACCTGGTGGCGAGCTGCCTCAGAGTCCAGCGGTGGCCTACCACATTCGTAGCGTGCCTGCTGCTGTTGGTGGCGGCGGCACCTTCCTCCTGCGTCAGCGAAGAGAAACTGCCGCTCCTGAAGAGCCTGTTGTAGATAGAGGAGCCATTCGCAGCAGCGCTGGAGCTGGTGGTGGCGACGGAGCTCTCCACAGTGGCGTGGTGGTCGCTGTCGTGCCAGAACTGCTTGAACAAGTTGGGCGGGGCACTGACCAGATGAGGGTAGCGGAGGCTCAGGATCCCATGCAGCAGAGGCAGCGAGGCCGCCACCAGTAGCCACACCGTCCAGCCGTGGGCGACGCGAGCCCAGTGTTTGTTGTCAGACGGGAATATTCTGATCACCACAAATGAGAGGAACAGGAGCGCCGACACCACCAGATTTTGCGCACCAAACTGCAAACAATGTTTGTGTGAGCGGACATGTTTCTGTTTTGTCAGCGAATTCCACATGGCAATTTTGCATCACATGAAACGAGCTTGAGGTATCAAAGCTTGCACCAAAATTCAGGAAACATAGACGTTTGGTGTGAGCAAAAAATGAATATTATTCTGTCCGTATAGAAAGCAGGTATAATCCAACCTAGAAATAAACGTTTTCAAAATCCACTTATAGTGATAGGGAATTTTTTCTATTAACTGAGATGGAGTTTAAATAATTTTCCCGATTAGAACCAAGAACTCTATTATTTTAAGTCCTGAATTTCCCCACGGTCATAAAAGCTAACTTAGAGCTTTATTTTCTTACAAGGAACATACCACTAGTTCAAGGAACATATCGTTAGTTAAGTTTCGGTGAATAGGGAGAAGCACGTCAGTGAAGGAGTGCATATATATTGCTAAATTTACTCAGGGCTGTTCACATTGAAGACAACATTCGAGTTCGTGTACACAAGTCCACACAGAGAATGAACAGCTGGGACTGAACTCATCATCGTGATGCGATAAAATTCGGTCTATGGTGCAAAAATTCTCATTTTTGATGGAGCTAAAACTGCACAGCATATGACCCAACTCACTTCCATATTCCAGCACGACACTCGCGTGTGAGTGCAAAATGTCGGTACTCATGAATACCTCATTAGCCCCGTCCCAGGAAGGCTTTCTGACAGTATTAGAAACTTTTAGAGGGCTCTTTATTCCACAAACATTCATAAACACACTTGAGAATGGTCGGTCTCAACTGAGATATGTCAGGGAAGAAGGAGTAAAGTAGTTCAACTTTTTTTTATACATATATGATGAGTTTATTCGTATAAAAGGAAAGAAATACAAGTTTGTCAAAAAAAGTTAATTTTTCGGCTCCATTCACCATCTTGAGGTGCACCACCCCCCAAAAGTGGACCACACCCACCATTTTGAGGTGCACCACCCCCCAGAAGACGGTCATGATGCCCTCCAGCAGGGTACAGAAGTTGAGTATCACGCTCACGTGACACAGGCACTGCACTGCCGCAGGGAAACGG
This sequence comes from Orchestia grillus, assembly GCA_014899125.1. Taxonomy (NCBI): domain Eukaryota; kingdom Metazoa; phylum Arthropoda; class Malacostraca; order Amphipoda; family Talitridae; genus Orchestia; species Orchestia grillus. The sequence continues at coordinate 19,452 of VOMN01128285.1, forward strand.
TTGTATACCATCGCCATACAGATGGTCGCTGGTACCTGGAACAGCAAAAGGGAACCCATAACCATCATTACTAAAGGAGAAATATATGTGATGATACCTGGGCTGAACAGGAACCTAAGTTTGAAATTTGTACAACTGTTTATCAGTACCTTCCAAGGAAAACCACCCTGGAACATAAACTATAAGTTCAAAGCAATCAAATTTATACGTTAAGAAAAATTCCGTCATTTACATACCCTACTGGCATGCGTATGAGTGCAAGCATACTTTGATACACAATGAAGAGTGAAGTCAAAAACTAGGACAGTGTTCAGATGAGGAGAGTAGCAACCAGACCTCACTGAGGGGGCATGTTCACAGGAGTAGCTCACCAGCCTTGACAACAGGATGAAGCTGTCACACGTGAAGAACCGCAAGAAGTGGCTCTTGGGCCAGCTACTCTCATTGCTGCGCAGTATGCAACAACTCACAATAGCCTGAAAATGAATCACGTTTCATTAACTTTTCTAATAATCTACTGTGTAGATCAGCTCTCAAGATACTCTTGCAATACAGATTTCCATGTACTTCAAAAAGGGAAAATGGTAATTTGGTCCAGTCTTTCTAGATAATTTATTACACATCACAGTTTTGGAGGAAGTGCTGACGAGTCTCTATGAAAAGTGTTCGTAAGAGTACGTAAATGCTTTATAAATTTTGATGTATTAAAAATGCTAAAAATATGGACTGCAATACTCTGATGAATCACTTAAAGCCAGTCCTGTTTCTACTCTCGAATTTTCACCTATTATGAGGCTTCTGGGATGTAGCACACCGACAAAAGTTCAGGATTACTCTACTACTCTCCAATAAATTGTTCTTCACAGCATAAATTTTCTATCATTTTACTTCAAATTTTTAATATATACAGACATTTACCAAGAATATAACAATGGAAATATTTTTCTCTCCCGTGCAATGAATATTTATGAAGTGACAGATTGGTTTCATTTATAGACTGTTTAAGTTGAAGAGTCAAAAAAGCAAAAAAACCTAAGCCTACATCAGGAAGAGGTGTTTGTCACTGGCAAGAAGTGCACAAGAATGCATGCACAAGATTGATGGAAAATAAAAATTCAGTACATAAACATTGAGGTGCGTGAAATGCTCATTACTCTTTAGAAAAGCTAACTTTTTGCTGAGGAATGCTAAAATAGGTGCTTTCCTGGGATGTTTTAAAATGTTAAATTCACATGGCAACAAAAATGCTACAGAAAGACAGCAAAATAACTGATAATTTATGTTCCCTTTATAATGGCATTGAGTTCTACCAGTGTTGCATAAGATACCCATAACAATGATAATCTGAGTATGATAGTCTAAAACTCTCCTGAAAGAATTAAGGATATACACAGCACAAAATATCTAACAATTGTCAAGAAATTTTTGCCCTCAACATAATTTTTCTCTTTCTATATAATGTTGGAGCCTTGGAGCTTTGAGAACACTTCTTCCTTACATCTCTCTTCAAAACCCATGGGGCTGATGCAGTGACCAGTGGAGCAGAAATACTTGTAGAAAATAAACCATGATTTCAAAATGTTCAAATACCACAGTTGAAAAATTTCAAGAGATCCTTGAAGAAGTTATCCCAAATGTTTATGGCAGTTGATGGCAATTGCAGCAAACATACCAGAGTTGCAAAGAGAAGCATGAGGAGCACATTGAGAAAGATGCTCAATGGAGCCGGGACGACCCTCTCGAAGTTTGTCAGAGAGGGGCTCAGGCTGCACCCGTAGCCCACCAGGTGCAGCATGAAGAGCAACAAACTGCTGTGTACCACCTGCTCATACAGTCATGGCAACCACATTTAGTGCTGTAGTCATTTCAATCTGGAACCAAAATCAGTTATGTGTTATGAACAATAATTCTATGCTGAGATCATAGGTCATAATAATTGTAATTGTATCACATGCCATAGCTGTTCATATGTACTTGAAGCATCTAATTTTACACTCATTGAGTAATATATTTTACAAGTAATGAATATATTCATGTTTTATTCTACTTCATTTTAAAATCCAATGATACATAAAAATTAAACAATGCCATTATAACCTTGCTGGAAAATATAAAATTAGGGTTGACTAGAATATTCAACAAATATTGTTACAAGTAAATAGATACAGCATGTGCTGTCCCATAAAAACCCACTACCAAAGTTTGTCCTCTTACCATAGTAGATTCTTCACAAACAGATGGTGAGAGGTGGACACCTATAAAAAGAATCATGCTTAGGATGGCTGAGGCAAAATTGAAGGAAATTTCATGTGGGACACTTCTGAGAGTCATAGACATCCTTTTATCCAAGCTCAGTGCAATGCTTCCTGATACACTTCCAATCATGGCAAGAACCTGAAAAAATATAAGTATTTTAGATGATATTCAGTGAAGAATTTAAACATGCATCACAATTTATAGCAACAGTAACTCATTATTATGACCTTCTTGGATAAACGACTAAATGATATTTTTGCACTACATCAACACCTACTTACTTCGCACATCACCAAAATACTCACAAAAGTAAAACCAAGAAGAATTAGAACACCTCTCCGCGACTGCAGAGAGCAAAGTTTTCTTTTCACCTCTTTGAGTACCTGAAAAACAATAGAAGTTAGTTCACCCCAACTACTACATTTTATGCAGAGAAATAAACTATGTTAATGTTAAAAGATTTAGAAATTGATTTCACTTTTGAGAAGCCAAATTTTACCAAGAAAAATAAGATCAGTGAGCAGATGAAAAACATATTCTTTTCTTTGTAAGTTTTAAATTTTACCTAATTGTTTGATCTTTTCATATACTAAAATCTATTTATATTTATAATAATAATAATAATAATAATTCAAATATAAATGTCCACTCAAGTTCTGCTGATTTGTTTATTTTGCACTCAGTGCTTTATTTTTATAGTTATTACTTAATTCATCTTCTTGTCCTGTATCAAGCATAAAAATTCTTCTACTTATGTGCATTATTAAAACTTGAATTTTAGACGTATTTTGCCTGAAAATAATTTTGGAGAAAATTGAAAGCTTGCAAAGAAATGAAAATGTTTTTCATCCATTTGCTGGCCTTATTTTCCTTTTTAAAAGTTTGCTTAATGCAAGCCATAACTAACCATCAATAAGCTTTATATATCATCAATGATATACTCAATCCCTAGAAATAGTAAAGCTTTATAACAGTTATTTGATTCCCATCCCTTGTGAGATTTGGTATGGGCTTCTAGCTCAAGCACATAAGTGGTAGAGTAGTCCCTCAACTTTTGCCATTGTTATTTCCCAGAACCCTCACAATAAGTGACAATAGACTTAAAACTATGACTATTTCCGTTTCTAATGAATAATGATTTAATAACTATAATGTTATTGAATATTGAGCAAAATACTCTTTAATTTATTACAATTTCTTATACAATTTATATAATTAAAATTTTCCTCTTAATGATCGAGAAAAGACAAAGAAATATTAATTTTCACTTTAAGATCCCAACTCAAAAATTCAAGCAACACTTTTGCATTTTCTAATTATTTTTACATTGCAAAACAGTAATAAACAAAGGTTAATTAAGTTAATGAAGGTTAGGTTAGATTAGGATAGTTTAGGTTAAGATATTTTAAAATCGGTTAGATTAGGAAAGGTTCCTTTACATATCAATTTAGAAGTGCAATTGAGATGTATGAAATGTGCTATAAAATAATAATTATCAGAAAATATATTAATTTGTACCAGGTTTCACATTCATATTCATGATACATAGGTAAAAATGCACTAGAAAAGTTACACTCAATATATTTCTGTGATGGGAGTCCAAATGTAAAAATTAACCAAATAATTTAATTTGCTATAATACATTTCTTATCAAAGTTACTACCAAACACACACACAAAATACACTTTGCAATACACAGAGGTAATTTCAGATCTGCATTCATTAATTTTCTTCCCATGATTCGTCAAGGCACAATAATAATAAATTGCTATGTAAATAAATCAATATAAATACACGCACAAGGGTTTATTATGAACTAGATTACAAGAATGATAGTCGATACAAAAACTCCAGCTCTGCCTAACTAAACTTTCTAAGTTTAGCTTATTGCGTTAGTTTTGACACAGATTATCATTTAGTATCTTGGAACACCATAAACATAAATTTTTTGACAGTCCTTCTTATCAAACTTACCATTGTAACTTAAATTCTACGACTTCAAACAGCAAACGTAATAGGTCACTAAAATGCATACAAGCGGTTTGTTTATCATCTATAACAGTCCGTACCGACTACTGATACTAATTGCAGTACGGTAGCACGGATGCGGGAAAAACTACAGCAACAAAGATATATAGTTCTTAATTCCCTGAATCATATTATATAAAGTAATTTATCCAGTAGGAGGTATAAAATGGTTTTATTGTAGTAAAATAATATATATATATGCATAAATGCTTCACATGATTAAAATATATGTATATAAGGGCAAACATAAGCACTGAAATTCTCTTCTTAAATTCATTTGTATGGCGGTAAAAATCGAATCATTTTCTCCAAGTAACCCCTTTTTTATTATCAACATCTTAGTTTTATGTTAAATTCACATTAACATTAACAGCTTGTATTTTAAACATGGTTTAAGACAGCTTGGATCTGTGGGTGTACTGATATAATTCATGAAAGCGATTCGAGAGTGCAAAGTATGTAAAACGAGAAAAATAGGGCACATATGGGAAAATTGAAAACATAGTGTCTATACACTTTGGAACAACAATGCTATCGATTCTGCGAACAAAGTCCTCTAAAACAAGCCGGTGAATCACGCTGTTGTGTCAACTTTCTGAAGACCCTCAAGTGTTACCAAAACACCCTCAAAAGCATCACTCCATTCTCTCAACTGAATACCGGTATGTTTTAATCCAGTCCATAAGTTTGAATCCATTTAATGCCTAATACATTGTGAATTCTACGAGTAATCTATTTTTGAACAGGGCTTATCCCAATAGCTACTCGTATAAAAATGTCTCATTCTTTTCATCCGGACAGCAAGCGGTACAGAAAAAGAGAGAAACTTTAGAAGATACCGGGAAATAAAAATGAGTACAAGTTTTCAGTTACATTTAATCAATTAATGAGGCTAGTTAGAACGTAAAATCCTCGGCATGGAAGGTAACTTCCATAGATTTCGAGGGCCCTCACGATGCTTTCTGGAGCTCTAGCTGTTGGCAAAGAGGGAAGTGATCTGCAGAGTTAAAGAGAGATCTCAGCTAGTTCCATTGCATCGCAAGGTTAGATCGACGCAAGGAATTTATTTAAAGTTATACTCCCTAAATTATAGAGGTATAGGTCTTAAGTTATAGTTTTTAGGTTATAGAGTTCTCGTAGTTAAGATTTAGAATTACAGTAATTAAGTCGTAGAGCTATAGTATTTTACGCTTTTACTACTTAACCAATTTACTACTAAAACCCAGCTCACGACTTCGTTCCCTATAAGTGAATTAAGCTTTTTATTGAAATAAATTACAAAAATTCAGCCCCAGCCTCAAAAAAATCATGAGCTTCGGTGATTGAGCTGCGTGCAGCCAGCAGACGTAGAGGCTAAGCAACGGGTATGGGGACCCGTATTTCACCTAACAGAGTTCACCAGTGGGAGAAACGACGTAGCTGACGTGGTGCACCTCGAAGACTCCACCTGGAGGGAAGGCGCTATGCCAAAGTCCTACGTCACTGGTTAACGTGATAGCCTCACAGCTGGGAAGTAAGGGTTCGACTCCTACTTAGGCACTGATTTTCACGTAACTACAGTGGGCTTCCCTTAAAAAAGGAAGCCTGAAATTCACATTTCTAGCATTCCTCACGTGTCAGTAGCTGTAGCCCAACGGTAAAACGTGTTGGAATTAATAAAGGTACTTTTAAAGGCGTAAGCCTGCGTGCGAGCGAGAAGTTCCTCAGACGCTCGTTGGCGCAGCGCACGAGTTTCTTCTGCGTTAACATTTGGGTTAACCTCGGGATTGACTTCTTAATCGTGATCAGAATGCTAGAAGGCTCTTGAAAAATTAGGATGAGAGAGCAATGAGGAGTGCGTCTCCCCTGTTAGCTGTCTGCCCTCCTAATGGCCGGCCATTTAGGCGCCAAGTAACATCCTCCTCATGAAAAGTTTCGGTGGCTGGCTTAAGCGAACATATTCACTGAAAAATGTAAATTCGTGCGGCTGGTTTTGCTATGATTAGAATAGAAATAAATACTTCGACACTTGAACAAATAGTATGAGTAGCATCGCCTAATTTTGTTGAATACAGTAAATTTGATCTATGTACCACATTTTCATTTTATGTATCGAGTATAATGTGCATCAATTAGCTATATCACCATTGCATCCCGTGCTCTACTTGGGAAAATAATTCAGGTGCCCTCGATCAAGTGTTTTCGTTGCATTGTGCCCATAGAATACAAGTCTTGCACAACCGACTCGATAATTTCTTCACGGGAATTCAGGCACTGCGGTCACGTCTGCAAAACTCCACGAACCTACGGTTTATTTCATTAAACCCGCCATATTGTTCATCTGAGATGTTCAGTTTGCTTGAATTGAAAAAGTCAAACGATATATAATTCAAAACTTTTATCAGAGATGAAAACAAGTCTCATATCACCGTAAAATTAAAGAAATATGGCTGAAAGACTACCATACAATGAATGAAAAAATTAAAGAGGTAGTGAATGATAATTATGAGATGATAAAGGAAATAATGAAACAATTAAAATAAGCTCAGTGACGACTTACCAAATGACTAATACCTGGAGAGTGAGAGATCGTAAAAACTCGTGAATTCTCTTAAATTGTTACCTACAGCGCCTAAAAATACTTCGTTTTCGGAATGAATGAACATTTCAATCCCAAGTCGATTCAATTGTATAAACTTTTTACTTCTTTCTGAGTATTCGACACTGAGAGCAAAAAATTACCATAATTTGATAGCGTGTGGATTGCAATTCAATTGACGGATAAATTCAGAGTGGGAAATTTCCATGCCTCAGAGTTCGAACGTCGCACACGCAGTTCCATTTAAAGAACAGTGCTCGATTTTGTCTCCACGTGGCGCCAGCCTTCCCAGCAGCCTCTTGTTTCGCTAATTCAAGGCATTCAAGTCACATTGCTAAAATTTGTTGTATTATAAATTTACTAATATCCAAGACAAGTTAAGCAGTGCGCATATTGAGAGTAAATGGCAGCGAGGCAATGGGCAAACTTAGAGGATAAATAGGAAATAAGATTCAAGTTGACTCGGCATCAGAGAAGTTTCCGCCACTCCCTGACAAAGAATTGACTCTGTGAAACCTAAATTTCCCGGCGCTGCGGCATGAATACAGAACCTATTGCTCATCTCAGAATAGCTGTCAGGAACCAAAAATTCTCGTGTGTAATTTGGCAGAATTGTTCCAAAGAATAACATGAGATACAAAAGTGGACCAAGTGCGTTCACGGAATTAAATGATGAAGTGATTCACAGTCTCACAAATTTCTCATTTGTTTTGCCCCTTACCTTGCATCTCGAGCTGTTGACAGGAGGCGAAAAAAACGAAATTACTTTCTACTAAAACTGTACAGCGACGATGATTTATTAAAATTTCAATTAGTAATGCATTGATATTTTCAAATATTACTTTTTTAATTTGTATATAATTTTGATATTTCCAAATGAGCACAGGCGATAGCTGGCGAAAAATGGTTTCAGTTAAAACAAGAGCGTATTACATTTATCAACAATTTCGATATCGGACAAACGCGGTTGGAGATTTTGACTGAATTTTGAGGTTACTTCTTACTAATATCTTAATTTTTTCACTTCTCTTGCCGTAGAATTTAGAGGGCATTTACAGAAAAATTTAACGAGGAAAGTGCTATTCTACCGTAAGGATAAGTTTGCTATGACAGCAAATGATTATGTGTATAGGTATAGGTATTGTAGATAAATTAAATTACAGAATATATCTGACAAATGCGCTCGTTTAGTACTACCTTATTTTACTTGTTTTAAGATAATGATAAGTAACATGCACTTATAAGTAAACAACCTAATCCGCATTACTCATGCCATTCAAAATAGAGGGAAGGTCTTGCCTCAGAAGCGTGGCTATAATAATATAATAATATGTGCAATCAAAGAGCTGTCCAATTTAGGAGCAGACGGCGTGGGTATTTCATTTGCAGTCATGAAGATGGAGTCAAAAACTGCCTGGCTGGACTTACAGTATCATTGAGCTCAACTTGAGATATTTCAGTCATGATAAATATTGTCGTTGAAGTTCCAGATAATTTAACTAACGTTGAAGGTTTCCAGCGTGACTTCTGCCCAAACTTCAAAATGAAAACAATGTCGTGCACAAAGCAACACATTCGGTTCGGCAAGGTGTGTGTTGTGCCATCGTTCAATGTGAGGGCGGCCGGCAGCGTTCGAACTCGACATGAACAGTTCTTCTCCGTAATGGGACCCAAACCCTTCAGCTCTCTGCCAAAAGACCTAAATGAGTTGAAGGGCTTACTGGACGTTTTCATGAATAAACTGAACAACTTCCTGCAAACTGTCCCTGATAGGCCTCCCCAGCCCCACTATCATCAAACGGCAGAGGGAAATAGCCTCATTCAACAGCTCGCTGATATGAGAGTACAAAACAGGTGGCACCCCAGTGTGGTCAGGGTGTGAAGACCCAAACATCTCCAAGGTCTAAGGTTCTGAGGTGCAATCGTGAAAGAAGGTGATCGCTTCAACTCCCATATAATAGTCCCCATCTTACAGCTTTCTAAATATCAATTGTGGCATGCGAGGGTACTAGAGGATCGAGCTGTGATGAGCAAGCGGAAATTCCTTCCCTAAACACCGCTCATCAAGTGAATACACGTTCCTCCGGTGAAGAAGTAGCTGTCAGGGCAGACATTCCCGTTGCTGTAGACACCAGGCTTAGCAGTTGGCACTGCTAATGCTAGGCCCCCATCTTTAGGGGCCTCTCTGGGGGAGACCATATTCAGGTGTCCCATTTGTCCGCGGCACCTGTTGGAGTTGTCCCGCATGGACCCGACGCTGCACGACCTGCTGGGCGGGTTGTAGATGGCGTAGGGGGCGCGGGTTGTGCACACTACGGCAGAGGTCATCGGGTCCACCACTAGAAAGCCTTTCTTACACGGACCTGCACGATAGAAAGTGAATATATCAGTTACGCATTTCCGTAACCAAAAGTGTACTATTGGATTTACACAACAAAGATATGCATGATATCTGCATAACTACGACATGCCAAAATTTGTATTACTTTCTTGCGTAAGCCCGAGTTAGAAAATGCTGTTAAATTGAACTGAAGTTCAGGCAACTGCTAAGGAAAATTAACTTACACATTATTTTATTTACACGTACAAATTTTACTGGGGATATGAGTGTTGGAGTAAACCATCGGATATATTGTGCTAGTCGAAGAGGATTTCCTTGTCTAATGCTTACTGTGTGATGGCGGCATGACTGACGCGGTTGTGACATTCAGCATTCAGTTGTGGGATCAATAGATCACTAATAAATAGATCACTAATTAATAATTTGAATATGTATCGTTTGAGCGTTATTTTACCCGTGGTGGAGATCAAGTAGCAACGGAACTCCGGTCGGGGGCGTTTGGTGGGGCTGACCACCTCGCAGCGGTCGGTCATGGGCACCTCGTCAGGGTTCGTGCACAGATTTTCGAGGCAAACTCCAGCTGCTCTGCGGCCGTCGTCCAACACCTAGCAGATGAGGAAGCGTCGTCAAAATTCGTTGCCTGAAGATGCTGTACCAACGGCGTCCTTCTTACAAAGTTCTTATCGAACAGATGCTCAAGATGACTTTTGATGTTCAATTTTACCCCCAAGATTTTTTCAGTTCGTGCTCCAAAGTTCGAGTGAGTACCTTGAAATAAATCTTATTCTAGATATTATAAAGAGGTGAGGCATCTAATTGAATCAGTGTTTTAATTCTACAAAGAACACACACACGTGTTCACGACTCATATGAAGAAACATAGCGAAAAGCTACTTACGATGCAAGGTATGAACCAAATTTTTGTTCACAGACTCGTTCACTCCGCTGCGGAGTCCACCAACCTTCTACTTCCAAAATTAATTCATCGCAGAGAACTAGTGTTTTTTTATGTTTTCGTGTTTGAAAAAATGTCTGAAATAAAAAATGAGCAGATCAGCCGTAACACTTGCTTCACACGTTCTAGTCGTTACAAAAAAAAAAAGAACCTTTATTTATTCCAACACGTTTTACCGTTGGGTTTTAAATGCTTTACAACTACTGGTTGTAAGGCATTTAAAACCCAACGGTGGGGGATGTGAGGAATGTGTGGTTAAACTTCCTTTTCCAAGGGAAGTACTCCGTGGTCACGTGAAAAGCCAAACCCACCTGAGCCGAGGCTCGAACCCTTGACCATTCGGCTGTGAGGCCATCACGTTCACCACTACACCATGGAGCCCACTCCAACAAGAAGTAGAAAGTTTGCCCATTGAAATATTGAAAAAGTTATGCAATAGTTCAGTGCACGTACTACTTAAGAGCCCCTCCCTGGGCGCATTGGGGTAATGTGAGCATCCTTAAAGGATGAGAGTATCCCTAAAGGATGAGAGTATCCCTAAAGGATGAGAGTATCCCTAAAGGATGATGGTATCCTTAAAGGATGAGAGCATTCTTAGAGGACAAGAGTATCCTTAAAGGATGAGAGTATCCTTAGAAAATAGAAGTATCCTCTGTATTGAAACAAGTGCGGAACTGAGGTACATAGTGCGTATCTACCTAAGTGTGGAACACACCTTGTGTGTACGTTCTATGTTCTTTTGAGTTATTGGGTATTTCAGCAACGTGCATGTCCGTACATGTGAAATATTAGTGCCCGTTGTGGGCAAAATTGTTGTTGGTCGTTTCACACAGCGATCGTTCTATGCAATACATGAGTAGATGCAGTATCTCAGTATACGTACAGACCTCTGTAAACAGTAAATCATCATACAGCGTTGCTGTATACAGCATATCAGTATACTTTATCTCAAGACACATCTAGTATATCATCATACAGGGTCTCAGTATACAATATCTCAGTGTACAGTATCTCAGCATACAGTATCTCAGTATACAATATTTCAGTATACAGTATCTCAGTATGGTAGCGACCTCTGTAAACAGTATCTCAGCATAGAGTGTTGCCATGCCGTATAGAGTAAAATCAGTATGTACACACACAGTATACCAGCATAGAGTATCACAGCATACGGTACCTCAGTATACAGTATCTCAGTAAGTAGTATCAGTATGGTCTCTCAGACACTATGAGACCTATAAAATGTGCACTCATCGAAGAGGGAAGCCGATGGCCCAAGTTACCAAAGTTAGCCGAGTGAACTTTCGCTATTAATGAAGTCCTCTCAACCTAATCGCTATTTAATCTGAAACTGTTGAGAGCTTCACCGGGAAGTTAGGCTACGGCATTGAACGTGGAAACATTCCAACATTTACATGTTCCTCTTATCTTGAAAACGTTCAACAGAAACAAGAAAAATTCCTCGCGCTTTTACTCCAGACTGCTTTGTTTAAAATTTATTTCCCCTTTGTTCAATAATGTTTAAGGGTTTCCAAGAGAAGGTGGCAGAACGAGTGAAGAGCAATTATACAGGCTTTTAATTTCTGTGATAAACATCCTGAGTTCTGAGCCGGTCAGCAGTCCCAGAGTTTAACATCATTTCCGCCGTTACGCTGTCCTACAGAGGCGCAATGGCGTATCTGCAGGGTGAAGCCATTACTGTACAGAGGCGCAATGGCGTATCTGCAGGGTGAAGCCATTACTACACAGAGGCGCAATGGCGTACACACAGTGGTACAGAAGCACAATGGCGTACACACAGTTGCGCAGATGCACAATGGCGTACACACAGTGGTACAGAAGCACAATGGCGTACCTGCAGCGTGAAGCCCTTCCTGCAAGGGCCTCTGCGGTGGGGCGAGTAGCAGGCGGCGGTTGGGACGTGCCAGATGCGCCCCATGGGGCACTCTCACTCAGGGTCACCGTGCTCGTTGATGATGAGCTGCTGAGTTTTGTTGCAGTGCACCTCGTTGAGCCTCAGCCCGAGCGCTTCACAGGACCCTTGCATGAGCACCGAGCCCTCAGGGCAGACTTGGGCGGCGCAGTGGGCGCGGTCTGGTCAGGGACAAGGGGTCACGGAGTGTGGAGTGACTCGTGGGGAGTGACTCGTGTGGAGTGAC
>VOMN01128296.1:0-27345 GCA_014899125.1 Orchestia grillus
TTTTTTTTGTCTCACTATCATCAAACGGCAGAGGGAAACGGTCTCATCCAACTGCTCGCGGATAAGCGAAGGCTCACCATGCACACAAAGCGGCGGCACCCCAGTGTGGCCCGGATGTGAAGGCCCAAACATCTTCAAGGTATCCAAGGTTGTGTTGCCACGTGTCGACTCGTCTGAGGGATAGCATGGCCCTGTTAATTTTGGAAGTGGTTCTACCTGAGTGCGCAATGCTGATCTGGTCACTCGGCTTCTGTCGGTCAGGGAGGTTAGCGAAGGGGTAGCTGGTGGGCAGTCGATTTTTCGCTAATTCGGAAGCATTTTTTATGATGCACACCCCGCCATGCGTGATTACTAAACAGAACGATGTCTTGGTTTCCTGCTCTCCTGACAGAAGTACAGGGCTCAAGCAGGACAGCGCTCAGAGAAGCCAAGGTGCGAACAGTGAAAGCGATGTGAGGTGCGCTGCGATTGTGCCAACTGGGGATTTCGGGGCGAAAGTCACGCAGGTGCTTCTAAGAGAATTGGTGCTTTTGAGTTTAGCTATCACCGCTGCGTAGCTCTTTCAACTGAACAAATGTGCGAAAATGGAAGGAAACTTGTTCATCAAAGATGATGTTGAAAATGAAGTGTTCCAAGCTGCCACTCTCGCTCTACGCCGAGGAAAAGAGCTGTTGGCAGAGCGCTTGGCGACCGTGTGAAGTCTTGTCGTGACTGTCAGGAGCATCTGAGCCTGGCCACTGCAACGGACCTGGCACGCCGCTCCAGGGCACAGCGAAGCACAGCCATCACCTCTCCTTACAGCTCATCCCTAACACCACTGCACACAGCAACTCATCACCATCATAACCACAGTCTTGCAACTTACCGTTAATGCCACTACTTACATACAACAGCTCCCACTAACACCACACCTCACAACAACTCACCACCACCACCACCAGCAGCAGTAGCTCCACCATCACCACCACTCGGCCCGAGGCCAGCCTGGGAGGCTGGACTTCATTTCCATAAAGGTCTTTTTTTCTCTTCAGTTGGGAGCAGATGCAGATGAACGGCATCCGGCCTATTTTACTGGCATTCTTGCTCTGCCTCTCAGCTACGCAATATTTTCCCCGCCCTGAGTAAACGAAAACATAAAATTGTTCAGGAATGAAACTGAAAAATTGGCAGTCGGGGTGCAAATTTAGTGAAAATATCAGCAGAGTTCATAATTTGAAAATATAGAAGGTATATCTGTCGTCAATGCATTTATTTTGATAATTTGTTTGTTTGAAAACACAGAGTGTTGGTAAAGCTGAATAATAATGGTAAATCCTTTTTCTATTCTATAGAAGAATATTGAAAAAGTATAAGGCTGTAACATAGCCTTTTAACATTGACTATCACGTTGCTCATTGCTTATGTACCATCTAGGTAATCGAGTCATGATACGTTATCAGGTGCTATTATTTCTGAGTTGCCTTCAAAACTCAGTGACTTGCACCGGTCATCCAGGATGCTGGGTCACACCTGAGCAAGGCTAGGACTAAGTGACGTTACACCGTTTTTCTATTTCATTCTTTTTATTTCTATTTCATGTTATTCGATTTTATTCAAGTCATAGATGACGCTACCTAGTCCATTTTTGGCTGAGGCATCCCTGATTCACTACAATATTTTATCCACCCGAGTTTTTCTATCAATTATATTATAAATACATGGATTGTGCGGCAAAGAAGCGTAGACTGGGTGCCTACCAACGCAGAGCTTATTTTCTCGTACTCGTTAGCGAACGTGCATATGTATTGTAACTTAGAATAGTATACGGGGTAACCAGGCAAGTCAAGTGGCCCATTCTCGGGTTTCCACCTAAGTCCCTTGCCGTCATGCCCTAATTACGCACTGGCACCCTAGTAGGCGGGCAACAGAAAAACAGGACAAGTCGAAGAACAGGTGGTATCACTAACATCTGTGTCCTATGACCAGCGTCATCACCCCAAGCCCTTTTACCTCTGCAGAGGAAGCCTGCATGTCTCCTTCGTCGTATAGTTTTCCGGCTAGCCTAATTTTATCGTGCGATTTTTGTCTCGTCCAATTTCGTATAGTTAGTCTCGATTCGAGGCCCTTCTTCGCTGGTATCCAACATAGTTTTCGAGAGATGTGTTATTTTCGCAAACATCCTGAACTTGTCCGACAGTTCTTATCTTATCCTCGAAATTTTCAAGGGTTAGAACAGAATTTAAGACAGCAGCAGGTCAAAGATGTGACATCCATTTCACTAGAAAATGTTTCGGGTTACATATTAATTTATAGATTGACTGTACTGTAAAGCTTTTAGGAACACACTGAAGGAACGTGTTCCTAAACCAAGTGACGTGGTCCACCGTAGTAGATTTGCTCTGTGAACATCTGCAGATCTGCCCGTTGTAGTGAAGTCTGTCGGGAGAACGCTTTCGTATTTATATACCTCTATACGTACGCGTGCGTCTAACCCCGAGACTTCTTTTCTGTCGTGATTTTTCTGTGGTTTTAGAACCTTCGTACCACATGCTGCAATCGTACAATATCAGGAAGAGAAGAGCGATATACCAGTGCTTACGTGGCAGGAAATAATAAAAGTTACTAATGAACACAAACCAAAATTATCGATCTTCAGGTTTCAATTGAGTCTGATATTAATCTGTGAGCTAAATAGACATCATGCATAGGTGAGCTCCACGCTGCTGCATTCAACACTACCACGCGCCAACTAGGGGAGCGCACCAACCTTGTCTTCCTGTCGTCTGCCCGATTACTTTAAATAAGGAATGACTGCACGCATTCCTTACCGCACGCCTCGATTTTCTCCAACAATTGTGCACATGAGGACAGAATAACCGAGGACTGGAGAGACGCTCAAGGCGAAGCTTCGAGTAGTTCACGCGTCCTAGGTTGTTCTGCGATTATTCTTACAAATTCTGAAATATTCTTACGTAGTCTTGTATATTCCTAGGTATTCTTGCGTATTTGTCCATACAGGGCGATAAGAAACGAGAGGTACAAACTTTGACAGGAGGAAAGGATGCGCAAGGTTAACACTTTTTCACGAATACCAATTATTTCAATACTTAGTTTTTTAACACGTTGACTCCGATTTTCCACACAGGTGAAATTAAATGCCGACAAATATCTCTACTGTGAATTTAAAAATGAAAGATTTTGGTTTCACAAATTTGGTTACTCTATAATTTTTTCTGATCAGAAGTAGCTAATTCGATTGATGAACATAAATTTGAAGAAAACTCGAAAATTTGTATTTATACATGATAGTGCTTTGGTTACGTTAGGTTAGGTTAGATGATAGCGTGTTCCATATATGACCAACTTCGGAGGCAAAGTATTAAGGCACTGAGGTTCAAAATTTAACCTTGATGCCCCGTTAACAACAGCCCCTTTTTTAATGAATGTCAAAATGCTAAATGAAACGAATGTTAGAGAAGTAAGTTTTATCAAACAAACTTTACAATAACTGTTTGAAATGTCTGCCCCTTGTATCAATAGAGGTCTGCACCTCCTTCAAATGAATTGTAGGACACGATGCAACTGTTGCTTCTTCTGCAATGATGAATGCTGCCACCGCTGTCCTTGCGACAAGATCCATCTCGGACTCCACCGGTGTTTCGTAAGTTAATAATTTTAATGGCCTCAGAGAAAGAAACATGAAAGACTCGTGTCTGAAGATCTTACGACCATGCCGTTGATCCATTACACCCTTGTCACATATTCGGAGAGGCGTCGTTCAAATATTGGCGAGCATTCCCGTCGGAATGGGCCGGAGCTCCGGCGTGTTGGAATCACATTCGACGGCGAATTCGTCGAGGCAAATCTTCCAGCAGTTCAGGTAATTTAGAGTCATGGCATAAACTGGTCCATTTACAGGAAACGGCATCAGATATGGCCCAATAAGACACTCGCTGACAATACCAGCCCATACATTGACGCTAAACCGATGTTGATAGTTGAACCGATGCAATTCATGATGGTTATTCTCTTGCCAGTTGTGCAAGTTATGTATTCTAAACGATCCGTTATGGGTAAAATTACACGTGCAAACTGTACACTACGAAAATAGTCTGACGGGAGCAGATTCTGAACTTTCTGAAAATAGTAGGATGTAGATTGTTGTCATTGAGAAAAGGCCTTACGTCGACGTGGTTTGGTATTCCCAAGTCACGCGCTGCAGCTCGGGTGCTCGCATGAGGCCTGGCACGGAAGTATGGCATCACGTTTTCCTCAACTGCATCACTTAATTCCTTGGTCTACCAGACCCTCTCCTGTTCGTCTTGAAGCTTCCTTGTTCGCGTAGACGACGATGTATGTTTTTAAACATTCATGTCTGGGCAAATATCGATTGGGAAAACGTTCCCTATATAACCTAGCAGAGCCTTCAGCATTGACGTTGGCCGCACCAAAACCAAACCTAACCATGCCAGAACACCACGCAGCCACATGCATATCAGCTATTTCTTCATTTGACGAGCTTGTGACGATCTCAACACCATGTCGCAGCGTCAACTGATTCGTAAACGCTAAGCAATCGAGTGTTGCCAGATTTGATGGTTCCATTTAATTTCATATTTATATTGTTAGAAACACGAAGATGTGACGAACTGGGCATCAAGGTTAAGTTTTAAGCCTCAGTGCCTTGAAAGCTAAGGGTTTTTTGAATTATTTAGCTGCTGTAAAAATTAGTACCCCTCGTTTTTTGAGGCATTGAATGTACAATGTTACCAGTTGTCAAAGCGTCAAACATTCTTTTGCACTTATTCTTATACATTTTTACAAATTCTTACATATTCTCAATTCCAAAATATCTATAATTACGCACCTAGAACACATAGGATTATGTACCCAGAACACCTAGGATCACGCACCCAGAACACCTAGGATCACGCACCCAGAACCCCCTAGAATGACGTACGAGACGCACGTAGGTCCCATGAAGCGTCGCGTGCCAGCCCGACCTAGGCCGTAATAGCCAAAATGAGGTAAACATGGCGTGGCGTCCCACCTAATTGCCTCCCTCCTTGACTGCCGGGGCCGCCTCAACACAAATAACACAGCTGTCCGCCCGAAATAATTCTGTGTCGTCGATGATGATGCACGAGGCAGGCAACCCGAGACTGAGATTCGCGTGGCCGGGCTGGATCATCGCGGACATGACAGGGTTTTGGCGTGGACTCAACTCGGGACAGGGAAATCGCTCCTGGTGAGAGTAACTTAGCCGAAATTTTTGCTCTTTCTTGTTTTATTTTCTCTACGCAGAGAATTTTGTTGAATACGTGTGAAATATTTTTATGAATGTGACATGTTTGTCTATGATTTATGTCTTATGGGGGAGAAAATGGCTGTAATCTATTTATTTAGTCTCTGTGAGGGTAATAGTAAGCAGAAACATTTTTCTTGTTGAAATGGAGAAATTAGTAAACCAGAAATTTCTGATGGAAAAATTTAACAAATTCTCGAGTTTTATCAGGGACAATCTAAATTAACTTTTTTGCTCTACACAAAAGAAGGCTGTTTCAAACAAATCAATATTGAATTTAATTCAAATAATTTAATTACTTAACAACCAATTAAGTTTAATTGAAGCAAATCGATATTAGGAGTCACGACAGCGGGTCAACGGTTAGGAGCAGTCGAGTTGTGCTCAACGTTTGGAATAAAATGATCTCAGTTCGTTCCAGCTCCGCGGGCTGTGGACTTGAGCCGCTACCTGCACACCTGCTCAGCTGACAGTAACCCCTGCCCCCGCATGGACGAATTATTTCGTTTAATAATTTTCTAACTTTGAAAAACGAAAACTCTTCGAACGTTCGATTACAAGTAAAAAATTCCTTTCTGTGAGTTTACTCGCCCTTTTTTCGACTTTTTTTGGTACAAATTGGCTATTCTAGAGCGTACCCATACATCTCGAGNACTCGCCCTTTTTTCGACTTTTTTTGGTACAAATCGGCTATTCTAGAGCGTACCCATACATCTCGAGCAAATAAGGTCGTCTCAAAATTGGGCGATTTCAGCATGAAACGCACAGTTAATGCTCTATATATAGTCACTCCTCGTATAGAGTTCGATCAAGATCGGTTCCATCAAATAACGGTGTATCTTCCCTTTCACTTCTTATAACATAAACGATTACGATTTCCGTTGCTATTTGATGTTCGCCTAAGTTCATACTGTTCTATGTGGGGACGACGTTGGAGCTGTTGTTTGCTGGAACCGATCTTGCGTTCTATGCGGGGAACGACTGTAGAGCGGTTATTCGCTGGAACCGTTGTAGCGTGCTGTGCGGGGGACGACTGTANCTGGAACCGTTGTAGCGTGCTGTGCGGGGGACGACTGGAGAGCGGCTATTCGCTGGAACCGATTTAGCGTGCTGTGCGGGGGACGACTGTAGTACTCGTACGCAGTCCTCCGGCTGAGGTCGGAACTAGACGTGACATTGCTCCAAGTCACGCATGCTGCCTCGCAAAATGCATGTAATCTGCTTTGAAGTATGGTTTTGTTCCTGCTTTTTATTCGAAAGCTTTTTATTTTGTTCCTGCCTACTCGGGAATCGTCAATGCGTTGTTCATTGATTTGATGTCACTGACATTCGTTTCTTACAGCGCATTTGGCCCTGAAATTATTCGGTGCAGTAATGGCTGGAATTAGGATTTGTACGGCGTGGATATAGCGTACGTAACGATAGAATATAAAAACGCTTAATCTCGTAAAAGCTGTCGAGATGCTTGGTATGGTAAATACTGTATCTGTATGATCGATTCTTCTTCCTGGATGAAACATAGACATTAAATAATCGGCGTGCACATCATGCTTTCAGTGACAAGGCATGAGGTTTTGTCCAGTGCAGAGTTTTTGCTAGAATATCGCATCCAGGCAGGCTGCTTTCAGGCTCAGGATCAGGTACTAACTCAAATGAAGATAAATGCTCGGTTAATATTGCATATTTTGATCATCGAGAGCGTCATCAGAATTGACTCAACAAACGAGGTACAACACAAGGGCCGTCAAAAAACCTTGTTAAACATTGCGTTTGAACGTGCACGAGAAAGCCTGGCTGTGGGTTGGTCTCAAAATGTGTAAGGACCCTCATGTGAACTGAAAATTTTAGAACAAGAACAACACAGCATTTCAAACGTCTTTCAGCACTTGAAGGATGGATGGGTTTGAATGATCCATCATGAAATTTGTGTGGCGCCATGTATTCTGCAATAAAATTTATTCTAAACGGTATAAACAAGTTGTATCAGTATTTATCCATTCATAAACCAAAACACACATTATTTAATATAATTTAGTTTATTAACTCTTTTAATCGATCTATTTTGATGTCCTTGAAGGAGGTACGACAAATTCTGTCTTGCTGGTGCGAACTCAACAAGGACGCTCTTATTTTTTTAAATAACGAAATATTGCGCAAGCCTTTGATCGTGTTTTGTGTACTCGTCGGCTTAAGCACCCCAGTTTGGAGCGAAGCAATGAGAGTTTGAGGCTACACTAAATTATTGCGAATGTCCCTTTAAGTACGGCAATGGTCCTCATAGGGTCAGCCTTCTATCGTATGCATCAACTAGGAAATCCTCTTTCTTATGGATAGTGCTAGATTTTCGTTGGCAATCCAATGCAGCTATCTTGTATATATATATATATATATAAAAGCAGCACATTCGTTTCGGCAAGATGTGTGTTGTGCCAACGTTCAATGCGAGGGCGCCTGGCAGCGTTCGGACTAAACATGAACAATCTTTTTTCATCTGGGGAAGTTTTTTGCTGTTGGGAAAATATACTTTTAACTTCTGGGATTTTTCACTGTTGGGAAAATTTTTATTTACTCCTGGGAAAATAGGTTGTCTTTTACGTCAGGGAATGGAGAGCTTTTCATACTTCCGGAAAAAAACGACTTTTTACTGCCAGAAAGAAATTAATTTAGTTTATCTTGTGCTTGAATTTCTAGAAGATAAAGCCACTTGCAGATCATGAGAAGCAGTGCAAAACATTCTCGCTTCTCAACTTTGAAGACAAACTCCCGGTCGGTGCAAGCTCTCGTGTGCGTGAGACAGGAGAAATTCGCTGTAATTTTTCTTGAAATCTCAAACTCGCAACATTCTTGCAAACGCCGTTCCATCCGTAGAACTTTTATTTCACTCACCAAGAGTTTTTATTTTTTGTCTCGATTTTGTTTGCTTGTCAGTAAGAAGAGTTCTCGCTCTTGTCAGTGAACGTTGTTGGTCTCAGAGCTGATCTCGATATAATGAACTGCGTTATTTCTTTGTCCTGATAACCTAGCTCGACTTTTAAGCTAAACGCGAGCCTAGTTTAGCTGATTGAAAGATTTTGTTGGTTTCCCGTCTTTTATTACTGTATTTTACTATGAAATTGTTAGCCGTCAATTTATAGATTTTGTGCTATTGTTCTTCTGACAATGGTTCCACAATTGAGATTTTTGAGTGGTATTCCTTTTTTGAAGATTCATCTGGCTTAACCGTCTTGAAAATGACTCCTCTTGTGCATAAAGATTCGTAATTGATACACTTGAGTAGTTGGTGTCCACGAATTCGAAGCGTAGGTTCCCTCTCCAATATGAGGATTTACCCTGAGTCATCTCGCACATCCACCTCTGCAGTGTTTGTACGAGCACATTGCACAGGTTACGCGCCTGGAACGAGAGCTCAATAGTCTTCCACATGCTTGTCCTTCTAATTCTGCTCTTAGGTCTTACAAGGAAAAAAAAATTCTCACACGTTTTTCTCTTTAATTCTACTTTCAGGTCTTTCACAGAAAAATGCAGCTACCCTGTTAGTTAAGGAGAAACGGTGCCTGCCTCGATTCTAACACACAAATATCCGAATTTTTGACTCCGGGTAAAAATTTGCATCATGGATGGGTTCTTACTGATTTTAAGTCTGCTTTCATGCCAGTTAATCTACGATTATATAACAAATCACGTACCTAAAATCTAGATGCTAAAAACGATCTTAACTATTAAAACTTTCGATTCTATTTGATTTTGTATCGTAGGCATCACTGAAACAGTGAGATAATATTAAATCGGAAGCAACTTCTCCTGCTGTACGCTTACAGAATTTTTGAGGATTATTATCACAGGACTTCATCAGTCATTTGGCTGGGAATTCTTTACGAGCACGGTTATGGCAAAGGATTGAACTGTCCGCAAATTCTCATCAGGATATCGTTTCGTTTTACGCATTTAACTTGACGCAGAGTGCACTTAAATCAGCATCCCGTTTTCAAGGCCAGCATTTTTTAATCATGCCATAATTTTTGAGCGAGTCAGCACGAGAAATCCAGACTGGTTCTCATTGGGCATTCAAGGAGCGTTTGTTATTGGGTTACGACCATCATTTGAGCCGTTCCAGGGCCCAGGAAGCGGAGCGGCGGCGGATACTACGAAATTTCCATACGTTGTGCATCTAAAAAACACCCAAACGACCGCATGCCTAGCGAAAGGCCCAAAAAACACATTCCTTATAGAAATGAAAGTCTCTCTCAGACATACGGCTTCTTTTGGGCTCTGCCTAAAATTCCGCTGGCTGGTCTTAAGACGATTGAAATCGAAGGCAGTTCACTTTGGTTACTGAACTTTATCAAAAAGAAAGAGTCGTTCGAACTGAGAGCGGCGGCGTGTGGGAGGGTGTCGTAGTCTCTGAAATTTGCAGTGTGGTTTCGGGTGAAAAACTTGCATTTTTCTCAATTTAACTGCTTCAGTCACGCATGAGAGAAATTCAGTGGCTCGTACCGCAATGTTTGGAGTGTGTCAAAAGTCTTTCTTATAATTACTTGCTATTTGCTGAGGTACTTCATGATTATTCTAAGCGGAAATGTTTCGTTAAATACTCGTGCTCCATTTTGCTTGCTAACTTACAGTATGTGCCACCCAAATAGTAATTGTGAATTTATGCAAGGCACAATCGATCCGCACATTACAGCGACGGTGACCCAGCAACTCGTGGGGAAAAGACATTAAAGAAACCTGATGAAAATGCACCAACAATTTGTCTGCCACCGTTGTATGTTGGATGCACTCTGTGTTGTGAACTATACAGAGAATGGGCCAAGTAATATGGACGTATGCCATCGATATATATTCAATTCATTTTTTTAATTTTTACCAATTTCCTATCCTTCTAGATATCACTTTTCCTGTTCAAGCAGCTTCATTAGTGTGTCCTGATATATTCGTATCGCTCTTGCACAACTTTGGGCCCGCCAACGGTCGACAGTGTTCGTGTGACTGCCACCACCACCACGGCTGCATACGTCGACAGTGACTGTCCATTGTTTAGCTCCTCACTCGCGTGTCTCATAATGAGACGCGGATAAGAATCGTTGTATTTTTTATTTAAAAAAATATTCACTTTCAGTTTTTTTTCTCGACTATAAACAACACAACCAACATCAAAAACAAATGCTAACCTCATTAAAAAATTTTTTTTTAGATATCTTGCATTACACAAATTTTTTTAATAATATTTGAAATTTTGCCTTAAATGAAAGATTCATCATTTTTAGGGAAATTTAACTTTTTTGTGGGAAAAAATTTCAGCTCGAAATGGATCCAATTGCGCTGCGAAGCGTCTCCCGAACAGCGCATGGCGTAGCAGCAGGGCTCAGCACGGCTGAGCTCTGCTGTGCATTGATAAGTTCTCAGCTGTGGTCCCACCCTTCACGGCGCCCTCTGAGGCCCACAAGTTCGTCTTTAATTTGCCTTCGCGTTCACCTGTCCCACTCAGTATACATTCAGTGGCACCCAGGGCAGTAGTGTAGGGCGCTAGATCGGTTCCAGCAAACAACCGCTCTGTCTTCTTTTGGGCTTCTTAGAGCGCACTCTATTTGTTTGTAATGACGCATGCTGCTCGATGCTTGCTCTAGTTCATGTCCCCATATATGGGGAGACGACATTAGAGCGGTTGTTTGCTGAAACCGATCTACCGCTTTATGAGAGGACAACTGTAGAGCGGTTGTTTGCTGGGGCCGATCTATTACTTTATGAGAGGACGACTATTGAGCGGTTGTTTGCGGGGACTGATATAGCGCTCTATGAGAGGACGACTGTAGAGCGGCTGTTTGCGGGGACTGATATAGCGCTCTATGAGAGGACGACTGTATGTTTTTTCTGCGGACGGATGTCGTTTGCATCACAACACCACGATTTAGTTCCATACGAATTAGTCATTCTATGTAATTACTTTGAAATAGTTATATGTGAACCTGAAAATAATTTCCATGTATTCGGTGCTATAATTAGTAACAAAATTAACACTGTTTTTCGAGTTTTGTTTACTTCAAGTCGAAAAACGAAAATTATGAATTCATTCGTGTTTATTACAAGTTATAATTTTCCTTCATGATTTTGAGGAAAAAACAAACTTAATTGGCCACCATGATTTACGGAACACTCGAGAATAATCTGCGAGAAGTATCTAATTTTCGAAACGAGAAGTTGGGAGACGAGCACGGCTAACCCTCGCGCGCTGCTTGCTCAGCTTCCTGTGAATGCAATTAGCTAAATTCCATCAATTTTCCCTGATTCTCATAATGAAGAAAAAGATTTTCTTGGATTGCCTCGGTCTGTAAACAAAGCGCTGAAGTTAGAGGCCAAACTTGGGAGAGAACAACTGCGCCCCAAGTTAGACTGAGCTTGTCAGGGCTCGGACTGCGTGATCACCGGCTCGAGGCCCTCGCAATTGTGCCAGCAAAATTCCTGCGCTCGCAATTGTACGGCGACTCCAGAGCTCCCTGCGTCCAAATTGTGCGGGCGCTGAGGATATTTCTCGCTTTGAAAGTGAATGAGGGCTGCAAGATGGCGTACCTTGAAATTATGGCTGAACTGCAGGTATTGCTAACCTTGATATTGATGGGAAATGTAAAATTAAAGAAATAAAAAATCGAGCTTAAAGTTTAAGGAGGACTCAAAAATTCTTAACTTGGAAATTGAACAAGGACTGCACAATTCTCAGCAAGAAAATTATACAAAAGCTGCATTATTCCCGTCATCGGAATTATATGAGAACTGCCAAATTTCTACTTTGGAGCATATGCATCATCAGTAAAATTTCTGTTCTTTGACTCATAGCGGAGCTGCTGGATTTCCAGAAAACCCCTGTGCATTCCGAGGGAGGATAGGAGGAAAGAAGAAGAAGAAAGGAAGAAAGAAAGAAAGAAAGAAAGAAAGAAGGAAGGAAGCCTCATTAACTCAGACACAGGTGACATATATGTAGTACATCATTAGGTTTTTGAAGCCTTATAACTGCTGACGCGTGAGTGATGGGATGTATGTTAAACTTAAGCTTCCTTATCCAAGGGAAGCACTCCGTGGTTCCATGATTATCAGGTTGCCCCAGTCGGGAGTCGAACCCTCACTTCCCAGCTGTGAGCCTAACGCGGTACCGTGGCTCCATGGAGCCTAGAGATGAGGAGAGGAGGAAGAAATTTGGATGAATTGGAGGAGGAGGATTTGAAAGAGGAGGAGGAGGAGAAGAAGAAGGAGGGGCAGGGAGAGGGTCCCAACAAAGCACACTAAGAGGCTGTTGTGTCGTTGCCTCCCCACCCTTTATGGCCGGCGCTCCTCCACAAAAACAGAAGGCAATAATACAAGCAGTGAAGGGGGCAGGCTGTGCTTTTGTTCACTTTGTCAAGTTGCGCTTAGGTTCAAGCGTCGTGCTTGTTTCAAAACTCGCATTGACGGGCCGTTTAATATGATGCTGTTGGTTATTATTAGTCTAAATAACACGATAATACGCCAAATATATGTACCTGAGTTTGTTTTTGAGTAATCATTTATAACCGCAGTGATGGCATCAGATAAAAGAAAATTCACGTGTCCCGATTTTCGGGGACAGATTCCTAATCAGCGATACTATGCCAGAGAAGGCAATCGTTATAGTGATACAGAAAATGACACCATTTCACACGAGATTAATCGATATTTTTATTGACATGGGAACGCTAGTATGATAATGGTTCTTGTCTCATCACGAGCAATAATGCTTCTTGAGCTCCGAATTTAGGTCATTTTATATTGGTTTAGTGAGAATCGAAGGACTTATTTCCGTTGTCGCCTATGTTGTTAATGTAGTGGATGCGCCACGAAGATCTACCTATCGAATTTTAAGCTAGGTAAGAAAACTACAATGTCGTGAAACGATTGGAAGGATGATTCAGAATATATTCAACTCTGCAGTGAGGCCTATGTTGGAGCAGGAAGTCCCCTCACATTGGACTCTGCAGTGGGGCCTATATTGGAGCAGGAAGTCCCCTCCCTTTCGATGCGAGTGTACTTCAGCTTCAGGGGAATATATTCACTTTTCGGAACAAATTTAGCGAAGATATCTTGAATTTTTGTTATAACTCGGTCGTTGAGCGTCTGAGAGCTAGGATGAAAACTAAAATAGACAACTCTGGAACCCTTTCGTCACATAACGATTGGATTTCAGAGTTCTCCATTTTAGAGTCGTCTAGGATTTCAGGGTCGTCATCCTAACATGCTATCTAATATATAATATAATAGTCTATCTAGTATATAATACAATATCCCATCTTCACAAAATCGCCTTTATTTGCTCCGTCAACTACGCCATCTCTCAGTTCTCCGGTCTGGTGTTCGCTTGTGATTTTTTCATGCGGTTATCCGCTTTAATGCCCTGGCCCCCACTGCCTCTAATGGCACGTCCATTGAAAGAAGTGACGTCTGAGAAGAAGTGAAGTGCAGCAGCAGCAGCACCATGAAGAAAGCTCATCACACTCCGCAAATTCTGCCTTTGACTCCCATAACGCAAGCGAAAGCATTGCGTTCAAATTCATCATTTAGAAGTGCTAGCTGCGAACCTGGTTTCTTCCTTGAATACTGAGTGCCTGTGAAGGAGATTATGAGCGTACACAGGCAGCTCATTCTTCTCTGTACACTTGGCACGCATGTAGAGCAGGAGATCGGGTGCGCGTGTACACAGGCAGTTCATTCCTCGGTATGCTCAGTCCACTTATAAAGCTTGAGATTGAGTGTGAGGGATGTCTCCCCTTGGAGGAGCGTGCTTTAGCAGCCCCTTGATATGAGAACACAAGCACTGTAAACAACGAAACGGAGTAAAGGCGGCACACCAGTGTTGCCCGGCCAAGGGAACCCCCAAGCTACATTAAAGAATTGAAGGTTCACCCACAGGCCACTCACTCCTCCCTGCACAGGACGGCACCCCAGATGGTGGTGGCAGTGCTGCGCGGGGAGCTCTCAGCTGCCTGCCCCCTCCTCATGCGAACGGAACACTGCCAGGCGCTCCTCTGGCACAGCGCCCCCGGGTGCGCGATGTAGTGGCACGCCGTGTGTGCCGTGTACTCTCCGCCCTGTCGTGCCGTGTACTCTCCGCCCTGTCGTACCGTGTACTCTCCGCCCTGTCGTACCGTGTACTCTCCGTCCTGTCGTACCGTGTACTCTAAACCCTGGCATGCCGTGTACTCTCCGCCCTGTCGTGCCGTGTACTCTGTGCACAGGTATACCTCGTACACTCAGCACCGACGTGCCGTGTACTATCTGCACCAGCGTACAAAGTACTCTTTTAGCCTATTAAGAACCATTCGCACTCTGTTCTCGAGGCACATGGGAGGAGCTCTTAATTACCTCACGTCAATTTCAAAATCTGAAATGCAGGGCACGCTCCGTGTGTTTCTAGCCCCTTGCGTCTTCGATGATACTGGAACATGTTGGACCATACGGGCACGCCGTATGTGGTCTCCCCTGGAGTATGTATCATTGAGTGGGGCCCCGACGGTTTATGAGAGAAGAAGAGTTTGGGGTTTGCGTGTCTTCGGCTCGCCTGATTGTATCGTATTTCTTGTGAATATTCAGTCCTTCTTCGTTTCACCCAGGCTGTGATATTCTCATGAAAAACATCGAATATTTCCTAAAAATTCAATGATTTTCGTTGAACTGCTTCTGATAGAAATCAATCGATGAATATTGGTCAACTCTGAATTCCGGCATAGAGCATACTTTTGCCATTAACAGCTTGGACATAACTGGAATCAATTCGCAGTGCGTTACTGCAGCTCCGCGCCTAGCTTCCGTCGTGCTAGCAGGCTATAGACACCGTGCGCTTCATTTCAATAACTTCATGCAAATTGCATCGACCATCCAAAAAGCGGACGATGCCCCGGAGATTTGCTTTTTTACGAGCCTCAAAATTGTGCGGAGTGAGTGCGCGCAGGTTCCAATAATATCGCATCGAAGGTCAGCGCCTCTGCAAAACAAGCTGTTTGTCAGCGCTGCTGTCGGTCCAGGCTACTCTGATCAGCTCCGTGTAAAATGCCGGATCTCTCCAAAAATGTCTTTTATCAACAGCCAAAAACGTTACAGATTTAACAAGAATTTGACTCTGTCGAACAGAAGTTATTTTCAGAGCGATAATTTTCGTAACCCGCTCATTAATCATTTTTTGTACGTGGCGATATACATCCCGTAGACCCATTTAAACAATGGGATTAATTCAGTAAATGGAACAAAGGTTAAGATTTGAACAGCTTTTGTAATTGTTTCAATAGTTGCAATTTCGCGAGGGCGTAAAATTTGAAGGTAAAAGGTTCTTGGCTTGGAGAAACGTCGATGACATTTCTCCCTATGCGAGCACGCCCTAATGGAGACGATCCCTGCGCGACGTTCACAGTCTTCTCGAAAATGGAAAAAAATATTTTCCCGGAAGCTTATCCAAATCCAGCCACGTTTTGCATGGCGTCTTGGAAAGTTCTGTTTAGTGATAGCGATGGAGAGGAGATGAGGGTTTTCCTTCCTTCTTTCTACAAGTCGACTTAAGGTATTTACAGAATCTTTTTAGAATTAATCTTTGAAGGACAGGTTTTGAACAAATGGGTTTCGTGCAACGGGTGGTTTCAATTTGTAAATTAGACCGTTGTACAAGAGGTTTCAGTTGAATGATTTCTGTACAAAAGGAACGTTATGCAGGTGGAAGGGTGGAAGTGAACTTGAGCAGGTGGACGAGTTAGATTTGCCGAGGAGAGCTTGCCTTTCCCAAGTTTGCGTGGGAAATAGGAAATAGAATGTGGATCATACTTTAGATATGTTAACACTTTGACTGCAATTCTTCACGCAGGAAATATTTCATGTAGATTTCATGTAGATAACTGTGATATTAAAAGTGAAGGATTTTGCGATCACAAATTTGGTTATCCTATTAAATTTCCCCTTTAAATAAGTTAGCTTATTCGAGCAATGAGCATAAATTTTATAAAAACTGAAAATTTGTAATCATATGTGTTAGGGCTTTTGTTACGTTTGGTTAGGTTAGACGATCGCGTGTACCATATATGTCGCACGTCACAGTCAAAGTGTTAATAAAGCATCGCTTCATTTTCAATTTGAGTTTAATATCGAGTCATATTAATGCCTTGCCTAGTGCGAAGTTTTATAATAAACACGAGAGCAAGAAAATCCGCTTGCAAGCTTATCATACTACTTGACTAGCATGATTATTTCATTGAAAATACAATGCGCTTTTAGTACAAGAACAGTGCACTCGTGCATATAATGAGCGCTCAGAATTGAAATGAGAAGAAAATCACCACCTAATTCAAAGCACAAAAATAAAAGCGGTGCGTATTCCAATTGGTGAACCAGTGCAGCCCGTACACAATGGCTTCCCCTCGCGACGGCGGGCTCCTGGGCACACCCGGGGGTGTTCCCTCTTGAGAGAGAGCTCACTAAACACAGGGGACAACTTTTCGCTCCATGAAAATGAACCCTACAAGGGCCAACTAGCTTCCTTAATGGACGGAATATTACGAAGGCAGTCGTTCATATTTTATGCGGTGACGTGCACATTCACCCCAGTTTTGAATGAAACAACGAGAGTTTAAGACTAAACTGTGCTACTGCAAACGTTCATAATTATTGCCAGAGGTCCTTATAGGGTTGAGAACCTATTCCCTTTTAGGTAGCCTGGTGGGGAAACTGGGGCCTGTGAAGTTGTCAAAGAGGTGCCTAGGAGAAGGGATGGTGTCAGAGGTTGATGCCGTATTGTGAGTTATTATAACATGGTAAAAGTAGAAGAGGTGTTGGGGATGAAGGAATACTGGTCGGGCAGGCAGCGTATACGAGTGCTAATTAGGAGTGTGGTGTGGGTTTTCTGCACCTAATGCACCTAGCCGATGCACAGTCGAGTCTGATGCCAAGCGCAAATGGACCAAGTCACTTGTGTATTGTGGAGCACCGGTTCTAAATGAAAACATGAATACGATCTAGATTTTAATTAAAATATGCTTAAATTCAAAACAAGGGTTGAGGGGTATTATAAAATTTATCTAAATAATTAATTTGTGTTATGTTAGCGATTTTTTTTCATTTTATCCCATTATTAAAGTGTTGGAGCCCGATGTATCACTTCTTTAGATACTATCCTTTACAAAAATCTGTTTCAATTGAACCGTGCAAAAACCATTTAAAGTCATTCTTTCGTTTGATTCCTCCATGGCTCAATTACTTCGGCCGTTATTAGGAGAGACGCTCATTTTAAGCGCTCAGGTTGCGTGCCATACGGCAGCATCAGCGCTCTGCGCTCCTCAAGCTTCAGGTCTACTTTTCTCGCACGCAGCAAATCCTCTTCTGACATATTGGGAATATTTTCAGTATGGGTTTATCCTGTGGTACCAGCGAATAATAAATTATATGTATTCTTCCAATAGAAACTTCATATGGTCCCTGAAGACCTTTTTGACTTTTATTTTTTACACGTCTGTTGTGGAGTGAGGTAGCATTACGGGGCTCTAATCCCACGATGCGACAAAATCTAGTAGTATTTGTAGTAGTAGTAGTTGTAGTAGTTTTAGTAGTAATTGTTGTTGTTGTAGTAGTAGTAATATAAAGCAGTTCTTTAGTAACTCCGATTATCTTACACTGAAAGAGAAGGTACTGTACCATTCAGTATGAACTTCTGATAGAAGGTACCATTTAGTATGGACTTTGGAGAGTAGAAAATCTATACACAAGGCGTGTTCCCACACAAGATCTCTTGCGTATAGAAATAGCAAAGTAGGAAGGAAGAGGAAAAAAAGATAAAGAATCGACTCCGAAGAAAGCATGAAAATGGGAAGAAGCAAAGCGGACACGAAAGATAAAAGTCTAGAAGGCCTTGCTAATGCTGAGGTAACCCATTAGTGTCCCCATAGTATAAAATAGCCAAACTTAACAAACCTAACCCTATTGCCTATGGCCTGTCCTATGCCCCGTGAGGGGGCGACAGAATTTACCTCACTCGTATCAGGGTAGAAATCGGTGAATACCTAAAAATCTGTAAGAAATAGAATCTAACTGCGTGTCCAGACTAGTTTCCGTATCTAATGATAAAATGCGTGCGAAGACAGCAAGAAGTGACCAGGTGACAACCGAGTGAACCAGCAGCAATATCATGCCAAGTCCTAGTTTTTCTTCGAATGCTTAGTGCAGAAAGTTTTTCCTTGGATTTTCTTCATCATTGCATAATATCAGGTGTTCATAACATTCTTTTATACATCTTCCGTTCATCAGAATGACATGTATTCGAACTGGCCTTACAATTTGCTTTTTTTCTGATTTTTGTTACTGGTTGAAGTTGGGGTGTACAAATTTTTGGTTCCGAAATAAAAACTTCTGAGGTATTCAAATTCCTTCAGCTTATTCAGTTCCTTCATTTTCAGCAGTTCTAAAAATTCCAAGATTATAGGTTACTCTTGATTGCAAGAAAATTTCACTTGTACTGTTTGATCGGGTAAAGTTTTCAATTCAATTGAAAAATGATGTGACAATTCCGATTATAAAAATGAAGTCAGTGTAAAAATTGATGTGGAAATGAAAATTGCCTCAATCATTTTTGGATTCGGTGTCACGGGTTGCAGCTCTCGCCCGACAAAATGAGGGAAATGAGCTTCCAGTAGCTGTGTGCTTCCAGCAAGCCTCTCCCTGGGTAGGCCGAGTTAACTCGTCCCTACCCAACTCCAAATTTTCGGTTTTGTACGAGTAGAATCACCAAATGCTCGATGTAGAAAAAACCTTGACACGAGTTTGGTCGTCTTTTCTTGATCTCTCTCAGTACAAATCGACCATTCCCGAGTGTACTCGTATATCTCAAGCAAATTACGTCATCCCAAAATTGTGCATTTTTAGTAGAAAACCTAGAAAGGAAGGGGCTGAAGCGGACGTGCTGGCTACAGTGGGCCCAGCCTCGCAGGTGATACCACAGCCGCCGAGAGTTCAGGACTTCGAATGGGTCAAAGTAACAACATGAAGTGTCTCTTATTTGGTGTTTGATTCTTTATGAGTCATGATCGAACTGACATGGTCAAATATTCTCATGGACAGCGTGACGCGACACGAAGTGTCTAAACTGCTTCGCATGGGTGAAATTAAGTGCGAAATCTACCTCCGTTTTTGCTCGCGGTTCTTTGCTTGTGGGTACTCAACTGAGATGTTGAAGCATTCTCATCCCGTTATTATTGATCTTATGAATTCGACATTGCACGAATTCTGAATATTAAATATTTATTGGTGTATTTGCCATGGTTGATCTCCTCAGTCACGCGTCAATTGTGAATATTTTCGATGACTGAAGAGATCAGTCCCGAGCAGCGAAAGGCTGCATATTGGCTTGAGGGCTAGCCAAAACATTGAGGTGTGGCAAAATTAACAAAGTACCTTTAAAAAATAGTGACTGTTGCAGTCAGTGACAATTCAGGTGATTATTCGTATCATGTGAATCATTTTCAGATGAGTGAAACAGCTTACGACGTAACACTCCAATTTATGAACGCTCTATCCGTTTCACATTGGCTTCAAAATAATTCAAGCTGGACCACAACTCCCTCAGCGCATAGCTGGGAAATAACTCCTATCAGGGACTAACTTTTCATTCCGTAGAGCTCGATAGAGAGTGTAGGAGTTTAGTGCGGCGAACTAGCGCGCAGGAGCCGGCTGCTACGCTGGGCATTGAAGGGACATAACAGAACAGAAGCATCGAGGTCGTCAGCAGCGGCAGCTCGGCCGGCGGTGGCACGCCGCCGATGAGACCATGGGGGACTCCAAAGACAGCCGCAAGAATGGGCGTCTCGAATAAAAACGTGTTCAGCGCGTATGCGTGCTGCAGAAATATGTTTCTCTGATGCTCGTTTATCTCGAATGTGTTTTCGAAAATGTATTCAACTCGAATGGGCTTCTCGAAAACATGTTTATTTGAAAAAGTTTCTCGAAAGTATGTTTATTTGAAAAAGTTTCTCGAAAGTATGTTTATTTCGAAAAAATTTCTCAAATAAATTTATCTCGAGTGTATTTCTCAATCGAAAATATACATTTTTGAGGGCTTTTTCAATCTACAAACGGTTATTCACAGCAAGCGTTGAGTGTAATTCGATGGACTTGAACACAGCGGTCTCCTTGGAATAATGTTGTTGCTATTGATTTGAAGAATGCCTCTAGATCCCGCGCGTGTGCCTGTTGACGTGAGTATTTTCAGTGCACTAAGCGTAGTTAATTCAATTCGACTGCCATCGTGTACACCTGGCCTGCAGGGGAACCGAGAGGTCAAATTTTAACGCTTCGTATTTTGTGCAATTTTTATATTGAAAGAGAGGAACTGACATACAGATGCAATCTGCTTCAGGGCTTTAAATTGCTTGATTTTATGTCCATGTGTTCGTTTTATTTTTCACGCGGTAATTTATTACGAGTTCACCGTATTACCTGTACAAGTTAAGTACTTGTAGCATGAGAAGCAGCATTAGTCTATGGTTACTACTGCCAGGATTTAACTATGTTTTCTCCCCCGTCTTTCATCATCACGATGGAAATTTTATTAGGCACATTTCCAATCGTAAAGACAGTTCATGACACTGATGTTGATTGTTCTAGATTTCCTTCTATCCAGGGTGATGGAAGAGCCCTTGACACTATAGGTCCCCAAAAGCTACGCGGAATAACTGCGTCTTCGTTCATCACTAAACGAAAGCATCAATTACGTGTTTCTCTGAGCGAAAGATAATTCATCGATTACCTGTTAGCGAGAAGCCACACCCAGTAACTTTTGCAGTGTTATAACTACCGCGGTGACAACATCCTTCATAAAAACTTGGAAGGAAAATAAAAGAGTTCAACATCACTCCAAATTATCTGAAATTATTTCAAAATCAACTGCAGCTCAAGGAATAGAGGCATGAAATTATCATCATAGTTTAATATTTAAGTTACACATATTCAGTTGCTGTGTTAAGTTGCTATTAATTCTATTTAGTCATTAAATCTGGAGTCAGGATGACCTATATACTTCTTTAAATCGAACTCTTATGGGAACGCATATTGAATTATATTGAAAATAAAATCTATCAAGATTAACAGTTATTACACCTTGGGCATTCAAAACATTCTCACCAACACATAGTAAATCCTACAGCGCACTGATTTTGCGCTGACAGTTCACCGATGATGTTACGTTCATCTCAGCAATTGAATTACTATTGCGTAAATAAGCGCTGTTAAAGCACACAACTCGCAAACAGCTCATCCTCAAGCAAGAGATGTGGCCCTTTTTTGGAAAGAATTCAGCATAAAGAATAGTCGATAGCTATTCTCTTACTTTCTACTCGTTGACTACTTTACAAGTTATGTATTCAAGACGTTCGGTTGTTGTGGGAAACATTAGAAAAGGGAAAATTCTCTACCTACATTTCCTTCTTTTTGCCTGTTCATTACACTGGAAGTTCTGCATCGACAAATCTTCAGTTTTAGGCTCATTGGTATAAGTCCGCACGAGTTCGGTTCCAAATGGAATAAATTTCTGTCCAAGTGGATGTAGTTTCATTAAGGGAGCTGAAAGTAACCTCAGTATTTTAACGATAACAGTCACATTCATTTTTTTCACAGCTTAAAAGAAACCAACGCAAAACTTAATATCCAACATCATGCAAGAATACAACAGCAATACGGAGGAAAAAGAACATCAAGATGTGGACTAAATGTTTCATATAGAGCGTCAAGATATTAACAAAGTCTAGATGTGATTTCGCACCATTGAGCAAAAGCATAGAGTTCTCAGAGTACCATAGAGTATCAGAGTTACAGAGCGAGATTCAAATGCTGCGAGCCATATCCTACCGTTTTTTCTAGGATTGCTACATCAGCAAACCGTAATCCACCTCGATCACCAACATGGCTACAACAATCAACAATATTTTGCGACTGTTCCTTCAATGATTGCAAAGCAACCAATATTGTTACAAGTTTGGTTACCTCAGCGCGTCGTATTCTATTATTGCTACCAGGCTAGCTATGACAACAAGTCACATTCTCAAATTGTTGCTAATTGAAGTTTTCCAATTTCTAATACATTAAATTCAATTGTAACTGCTCGTAGATTTCTGGTTAGAAATCTGCTTGGAGAATTTCAACTTGAGGCGTTGACATTCATGCAGAGAAATAGAGCATTTCAGCATGATTTAGTGAGGTTAATAAATTACTTCGGTATTTTCAAAAAATTATAATTTAAGGTACCCCAGTATCACCTGAAATATGAGTTAACGTAAATAAGCCTTGGTGTTCGTATTTTTCATTTCATGTAAAATTTACCACGAATGAAGAAAATTACAATTATAACTGAAAAGTAAAATTATCCCAGAGAATACGACAAATTAGTGTCGTTACGACACTGATGTACGAGATTAAAGTACGAATTTTAAGAAACTGTAGCACTAAGCCCAATGCAAATGTCCAACAGCCACAACATGATACTGAAAACAATAAGCTCAGTATCGAGGAATTTTTTAAAATGTCGGTGGGATCTTCGTGTAATGCGCATGAGAATAGCATTTCCATTACTCTACTCGACTTACGAAGTAGAAGTCATCCAGCTCTCCTGTCGTCACCCTCAAATGTTTATGCTGTTGTATTTTAACGCTGAGCATTTCAGCCCCATTTTGGACCTCGAAACTGATGTTTCTGATGGCACTTTCTGTAGGCGTGCTTGCAATGCTTACTCTACATGTGTGTGTGGCGCGCTGTTGACCTGGGCAACTATCCATAAAGACTTGAAATGATTGTTCAACAATCAAATTGAAATCGAACTAACAATAATTAAAAATGTATATTTTTACTCGAATTTATTTTTGATTAATACATGTCACCCCAGCGCAGATATGTAAAGACTAGTGTTGTTGTAAAAATGTTTCCTTCGTTGGAATCGAAAATAGCGAGTGCCTCGGCTCGAAGGGGAGTAGTTTCACATAACGTTACTGGTGTTTAGCTTTCATAGTCTCGTATCAAGAGACGCTGCTTTCTTAGAGTACGCTTACGTAAAATTAGTAAATACTGGAAGTGATTCTACTGCGTGATTTAACATTAACGTCGATACTCTGAACGTAAGTGACGGCAATGCGCTGCTACGGTCAACTTTTGACCACAATATTGTACAACATCTGAATACAGAGAATTTGAAATTATTTTTTTATACGGCTCTCTCACACGACCTAAAATTAAACTGAGCTTTCCACTTCATTCGACCGACCTTCAAGCATTCCGTGGTCGAAACTGGTAATGGGGGATTGGGATAACAGGTATATCCAAATTGGCGTTCTCACGAAATGTTCCCTACCAAGTGCCGCTTTCATTTGTTTGCTCCGCACAAACGACAGTAAAAAGATAGCCGTGAATCGCACTACATTTCCCTGCGTACGCAAACGAAACGCCTG
Source organism: Orchestia grillus (assembly GCA_014899125.1). NCBI lineage: Eukaryota > Metazoa > Arthropoda > Malacostraca > Amphipoda > Talitridae > Orchestia > Orchestia grillus. The sequence goes on from VOMN01128296.1 coordinate 23,746, forward strand.
TTTTTTATTTAGGAAGTAGCTTCAGCGTACGTTTTCGATTAACAAACAAAGGTGCCTTCATTTTTCAAATTTCTACCGAAAAGACATCATTTGAACATCAAGATAAAATTGGTATTTGAACGTGCTGAAACCAGCTATAAATATGAAATGAAATAGTAGGGCTATAACCGGAAGATACAATTTTAACATATGATACATAGACATAGAACTATCGCAAAAATTTAGAAAAAGAATCGCATTAAACGCCGAGCAGCACATTCCCTAAGAGCTTCAATGCTTGACAGTTATTTTCAATGTTGTATTACCTATAATTAATATATATATACACTATAAACATGAAGAAAGAGTTAAAAATCAATTTAGTGAAAGTCATTTTTGTATATGTGAAGGTGGACGAAGGGATCTACTTTTAATATACTTTTCTGAGCTATGACCAAGAGCAGTTCTGTTTGTGGCAAGACATCAATTTGTGACTGTAATATGACACGAGCTTCTGGCTGTGGCATGACATGAACTTCTGGCTGTGGCATGACACGAACTTCTGGCTGTGGTATGACACGAACTTCTGGCTGTGGCATGACACGAACTTCAGGCTGTGGCATGACTCACACCTCGCCAAGTTCAGAGTCTCACCGACGTTCTCCTCTCACTAGTTGCGAGCAGCTGCAAGCCTCTCAGAGGACGCCTGGCGACGTCTGTGCTCTCATTCTTTTTCATTGCATTTTCAACCCAATAACGACCGAAATATTTTGCACTAAAACTACGCTTAAAACTCGGTGAAAAGCTGGCTTCAGTCTCACGTACACTCGCAATACGACTGCATTAAGCTGTGTACGAAAAACCAGCGGTAGTCTTATGAAGCGAGTCACACATTCTGTATATTACCATTGGTGCTTAAAGGGTTGAGAACGTTGACTCTCCATAAAATCGTCTAATGTATCATTTAAATGAAAAATATAATAAATCATTCATTTATTGAGTAATTTTGTTTTAGTTTAGCGTGCAGCTGTGGGTTCATACGTCGTTTTTCCCACAGCTTCCGTCAAAATTTCGTGGCAACTTCTTGAGAGGGTTTTTCCTCTTCGAACTACGTCTAGGTTGCAAGGGTGTCTACTCGCCCATGGAGTGCTCTTCTCAGTATTTTCTAGTCCTTTTAAACCCCTTCATTCATATCTGACTGATTGGTGCCTTGTGAATTCAATGTATTATGTTTTCGCTTAAGAGTCCTCTCCCCCGTTTTTGTACGCTGATTTTGTCGCACTCCGGAACCCAGACACAATTGATTTTCATCTATGTAGAAATGACTACATATTTTTACATGCTACTAACAACACTATCGTTAATGCGCAAATTATGGTAATAGACTATAAGAAAGAAATGTGAGTTGGCACGTAAAGTATGCGTCCACACGTCTCCTCTCCAACATGCACATTTACAACAAGACTAAGGCTAACGAACGAGTGAGTCTGTTTTTATTCTCATTTGGGATGACCGGCATCCAGAACCGTAGATCCCTCCGCCCACCACCGCCACCGTCGTCCGACCAGCACGCTCTCCTCTAACGCAGACTGCCGAGACAATTGTCCTCACCACTCGCAACTGGCCGCTACCAACGCAGGCAGTCAAGAAGCTCCCTGTCTAATGGTTTAATAAGTTCATTGTTTGGACACATCAAAGTTATTTTTCTCGGGCAAATCTTCTATCATTATACTATACCTTTTATGAACCTGTGTGTCCACCGGTGTATTCCGTATTTGTCGAATTGCACTATAGAAAACTTTGCACACTTGGAAATTTTATGAGTTGTCTCGGAACTTTTTCACTGCCTCTCGCACATCAACTGGTGAAATGGTGATGGTAATTCCACTGCACGTCAGCCCGCAACTTCGTGCTCGCGTGTTGTTTGTAACGATTTTTATTTTTTTGATAGAGTCCCTGCTTTAGCAGCGAGCTCAGTTTTCCTCGTTATTACGCTGCGCTTTTTGCAAACGATGAAAACAGGAGAACAACGCACAATACTACTGATAACCTACGAAAATACATGCAAAATTCTTAGTTGCATCTGAAAAATTCTTAAATAGTTGCACGGTAACAAGGATACATCACTTTACATTTTGATTGTATAGTTTGATACAGTTGAATGAAAATACCGTGCATATTGACGATCGATCGACGAGCTGCGCGGGCAGCGAGCTCCAGAAATGAAGTCAGCTTGTCACTAAATTGACGATGGAAACCGTGAGTGGAGTGCCTGCCGCAATTAAAGTTATACAATAACGGCAATTCCGATAGGTACAAAACGGACACACAACACAGATTTTATCGGTAACTTCATTTCTGAAACTCACGCACCGCTCGTCGTGAGGGAAGCGCGTGGCTTTGTGTGGGGGGATTGCTGAGTTGTGTGTCATAATTGTTGTCTAGGGCTGACATCTGGTATTTTGGTTGTGGTTGTGGTGAGTCTAGGGCTGACATCTAGTATTATGGTTGTGGGTGTGATGAGTCTAGGGTTGACGTCTGGTATTTTGGTTGTGTGTGCGTTTCTTCTAGGGTTAACATCTGTTATGTTTCAGCAGGAAAATGGGTTGAAAATCCGGCGATGAATGGAGCTTTCGTTTGTCTTCCAATCGCGCTGCTCCTGTAGTACGAGGCTGCGTCCTCTACCGCCACGTGTTAGCTGCAAATAAAATTATCCTGTTAATTCAATGTTGTGAGCATTTTACGAGGCTAATTGCCTCACTGTAAAGCCTATGGGGCACGTGCGCACCGTATGCTTCTGAATGTCACACCAACTTTACTCTATAAATGAGAAAAATATAAAAAATATCATCTAAAATTTGTGGTACTTATCGCAAGTTCTTTGGATTCTTAGTATATTCATAGATTTTATAGACTTTTTTCCTTGGATAATTTATTCAAAATAATACAAATATTCCTTCGTAGTTGAGCATAAGCCTACAGGAACCTTACGTTTGCTCTTATCCTGGAAGGAAATAACTCTAAAGACAGTAATGTTTCGAGGAAATCACACCCAGAATAGTACTGTCTCGAGGAAATCACACCCAGAATAGAACTGTCTCGAGGAAATCACTCCCAAAATAGTACTGTCTCGAGAAAATCACACCCAGAATAGGACTGTCACGAGGAAATCACACCGAGAATAGAACTGTCTCGAGGAAATCACGCCCAAAATAGTACTGTCTCGAGAAAATCACACCCAGAATAGAACTGTCACGAGGAAATCACACCCAGAATAGTACTGTCTCGAGCGAATCCCACCCAAGATAACGACGTTATTCTGACCTGTGTAGTACATCTGCCGTCCCATGCTGGGACACTCTCCTCTGTAGTCGGCCTCTCCCCTATGCGCGGTTCTGGCCCCGCCCTTGGGTCTGGGCCCTGTGAAGTCTATGTTTGTTCTCAAGGGCCGGTGGTACAGCAGCTGGACGGGCCGGAAGTTGTTCACCATCTTGGCCTTGGGGGAGCGCATGGTCCCTTGGTGCAGCTTGCGGAGCGTGCGCAGCTGGCACCGAGAACGGGTAATCGAGGTTCCGTCAGTTCCTACACCTCACTAAAATAATACCTCCTTCTATGTGTCTG
>VOMN01128298.1:0-40211 GCA_014899125.1 Orchestia grillus
CACACGCTTTGACCTCCACACGCTTTGACCTCCACACGCTTTGACCTCCATACGCTTCGAACTCCACACGCTCAAAAAATATATATTTTGACTATTTTAATTTTAAACAATTCGAGCTTTCCATCATCCAAACTGAAACAAGTCACTTTATAAAATGTTTTGCTTCATGAAATTCACATTGCTATCAATATACGCTCTAAACATCTAAGCTACAACAATTTATACTGAAGCAATTTATATTTGGACAACAGATATTTAAAACTATAAGAAATTTTAAGGAATTCAAGTTTAATAAATTTTATTGAAACAATTTACACCGTCAACAAGTTCAGTATTTCAATATACCATTTCAAACTTTTTCACATCTCAAATTTTTCATATTTTACATTGTTGTCTCTCACTTTTTAACAACTAAACCAATAAAGTTTCCAAATAATTGATATCTCAAATTAGTTTTCAAACTATTAAAAAAATTAAATTTGTCTTGATAACTTCCAGTTCGCTTACTATATAACTAACGAGCTACACACACACTGGCTTGTTTAGCTCTTCATTTTGTAAAAATGATTTCTTTCATCCTCAAGTTGCACATCTGTAACAAGACCATTAATTGAAGAAATTCAAAACCCCTTACACCTCCAACCTTCATCGCGACTGAAGGTGATTGAAGTAGATGATGTGCACAAGTAGTGCATCAGATTTGGACTTTCCTCAGCACTTCCCACATCCCCGCAGGACAACAGCGAGCGGTGCAATTTGTTTCCGCACTGGAAGGATTTTTGGCTTCACTAAAATGGCATCTGGAAGATGAACCTTCAGGGATCAGTTCCAGGATTTCATTAGCTCGGTGAGCCACGGCATCGCTGCCGCTTGATTGGAGCCTGTCTCAGCCTAGATTTGATAATGAAGAGTTTGGCAAAACTAACGGAAACTTCAGAAAAGCTAATATCTCGCTTCAGTAAACAATTTAATTACAGAAAAACTGCGTGAGCGACAAGCCACTTCATTACGAGACGTGGTCTCTGTTCCCCCGCGCACAGCACAGTTTCAATTCCAGGCGTTGTTTATTTGAGCAAGATGAGACGAAGTTTTATTCGTGAAATTTGTTACAGTATGTATTTTTCGCCGGGCGATATCCTAATGAAGTGAATAAACTTCCAGATCGCAAAAACCTAGTAAAATTCAGACAATCGCTACAGAACATGAGATATTTTTCCAACGCTACATGTGTCCGACGTTAGTGAGCTCATCTATTCATTCACCTTGTGCATCGACTCTGTGATGAGACTAGATCTTTTGTGCGAATGAATCGCTCTTTTAAAACTTCACTTAGAGGAAAAGCCTCCACTCTTTTATGAATATATGTTGTCCCAAGCTCGGTATTCAAACAAAATACCTACCGTGAGGATGTATTAATTTCCCTGATGTAACAAGAATTGAAGCGTTTGCTCACCAGTATCAATATTTTTTCGATCATACGTACCAAATTCGCAAAAAAGAATGAATCAGTTGAAAAGTTAGATTCTCTGTACCGCGTACAACTTCCAATGTTTTCCAATTCAGTCGACTCATGTTAAGTTAATGAAAAGCACAAATAATTAAAATGTGAAGCTCACGGTCGCAAATTATTTTTTAGGTGAACAAAACACAATACTTTGACCATTATCGTCTCGAGGCAATTTTCATCTCTGCGGCTAAAAAAAGTGTTAACCCTACAAGTACCACTGTCAAGAATAACGGGTATTAGGAATTTTACAGTCAAGTCTTAAGCTTTTGCTATTTTTTTCAAAACTAGGGTGAACATATATGCGCTTAGGCGAATAAAACATGGAAGACTGCTTCCGCAAAATTTCGTTGTTCGTTTAAGAAATAAGTTCTTCTTTTTAGGGTTAGCTTTAAGCTTCCTCAAATCAAGCGATGGTTTCAGCCTACTCACCGACGTCGATTCGGTGCTGACGTCAGCTTTATTGATGTTCGATGCATGTGGAGACGGAATGCTTACAGTAAATAAAAATCTTGTGCGCCGACCAGGCAGACGTGTTCAGCCACTTGCATTTTTGTCCCCTAGGCATTCTTTCGGTGATCGTTTCAAAGCTCCTTCGACTCTTCAAATGTATCCATGCAAAATGAAGAACTACGAATTAGTCAGATTGTTTTGATTTTTTTGATTTTACAAAGCCTGATCGAGTAATTTTACACTCGCGCAACATTTCTTCGTACGTATGTATACCCGGATCTCTTGGGGCATTAACATAATATCAAAGGAAGTTATTTAAATAAGCGAGTGTTATCTCGAGAAAAGATCAGCGTTATTCCTTTTCATCATTTCCTTTTAATCTACTCGAAGAATATAAAGTTCAGAATTAACAATTCACCAAAACCTGAAGCTAAGTCGCTAGTGAAATGAACACTAAATTTGATCTCGTAATTTTTACCTCCCCGCCCCAGCGAACTTGACGCCTGTGGCCGCAAAAGCAGGGCGGGGCAGAAAGGATGGACAGGTCGCTCCAGAGGCAGGGCCAGTGGCACATGACAGCTGTTGTAGCGATGGTGTCTAGTGATTAGCGCTGAGATATGGAAACGATTTTCATCAACATGCGCCTCAGTAAAATTAATAAATAAAATGTGTAACACTTCAGGGGTGCTTTATTTATTTCCATTAACCAATGTATCCATAAAGTTAATTTTTTATAAATTATGCAGATTGTTCAGAGTTTAGTTGTTAGTAAGTCATTTGTATCAGGAATTAAATTTGACGGGAAAATATCATCCAGTTGCTTAAATACATGCGATTCCTTAGAGGGTACAGCAAGAAGCCATCTAGTGAAGAAAATAAAATATTAACTTTGCATAATTTTTTCACTCTAATAGAGGATTTTTCAAGACAGAACCAAAATGAATACGTCGTAAGTTCTTAAATAATCTATGGATTTTGAAAAACTGAGCAGCAACAAAATTCTGAGACTTACAAGTTTTATTTGAATTATTTTTTAAATTTTGAAGGTGCTATTCTCCATGTGGAGAATAGCGCCTCGTGCTGTCCATCACGGCACTGGTGAGGTCTGGTCCCATTCGCCGCATTTCTGCCCCCACGGATGCCGTGAGCTGGTGTAGCTCTGTCGGCTTACCACGGTTAACTCTTCTCTTCACTTCTCTTCTAAGGATGCAATGTTATCAAATAAAACTGTTATGTCTCAAAACTTCACAGATACTCGTTTTTTTAAAATCCGTTCGATATAATACAATCTGAAGATTCTTTCTGGTCCCGTCATCAAAAATCATCCTTTACAAGTTACTTCAGTAGGATAACGTAGAGGAACATATTTAATAAAAAAATCCTGTGCTGCCATTTCTTTAGTTACTCTTGTTCTTACTTGGAAGCTAAAATTGGTCAAAGACCGCCCATTGTACTCAACATGTACAAGGTTAAAAGGTTATCAGCTGTGCTCCACTGGGAAATCAGGAGCCAGACAATTGACAACTGAACTTGGAGTCCCCATGGAATGCATGTGCTTTAGATGCAATGAATTTACATAGTCTTGGCAATTAGAAGCTGTTTTGGATGACTGAGAGGCTCTAAAGACACAACAAAACAGTTTTCATCTCCTTCAAATAAGGGGATCCATGTAAAGCAAAAGTTTTCAGTGCAAAATAAATATTTAAGAGGAACGAGAGTGTTAGGGTAAAGTGCTTTGGGTTCGATAAAAGTGTTGTGGTTTGAGAAATTACGTTCAGAGCTCATTTGATGCATCTTGGATCTGAGAAATGCAACCGCAGTCTCGCAGGGGCCCACGCCCACTCCTCTGGCCACAGAAACAAGAACCTCTGGTCACCCTTAGCAAGCATGGGCTCTTTCTCGTCCCGGTTGCCTTGATTGCAATCAACAAGTTTTACTTCACTAAAGGCAGCGGCGGCAGCAGCAGTTGGAGGCAAAGCCGTGGTAGCGGCAGAGGGCAAAGCCGGGGTAGCAGCAGTATTCAAAGCCACAGCCGCAGCAGATTGGCAAAGCCGTAGTAGCGGCAGAAGTCAAAGGTTTAGGTGCAGCAGTGGTAGAAGCACCAGGAAGAACACCAGCACAAGTAGTACTAAATGATGCCTCAGGGTTATTTAAAATTTGCCTTCTGAGTTTTAGTACTACTCCCACTAAAAGCGGACAGGTGACGTGGTAGCAATGACCAGGAGATAACGAGCGTTCCCAATTGTGAAGTGTTACTGTTGAAGCTTAGCTTTAATTACCTCTGGAAATGATGGGGTAGCAGTCATCGCTGGTGCAGATTCAACGCTCTGAAGAATGCGAATTTAAGAGTCGTGAAAAATCGAATGTGCAATTTTTATTGCTTAAGACACGTTGACTAAGGTGCTTGTACAATGGGCTTGACAGCAAAAACAGATTGTCATTCAACACTTAATCTCCGTTGTGCACCATATACTCGTATGGTACACGCGATCCTCTTTCCCAACCTTACGTAGCCAGAGCACAATCACATGTGAATATAATTTTTAAAAGTTTTCTCGAAATTTGTGTCCATTTCACTAATATGCTTACGTAAATTAGAAAGAATATTTATCGGATAACCAAATTCGTGATGACAAAATCCTTCATTTTAAATTCAATGGCAGAGATATTGGGCGTCATGAAATTTTTCTTGCATGGACAATCGCGGTCGAAGTGTTCAAGCATACCTCGACCTGAAACTGAGCAAGCCCCGTAGGTTCATCCTGGCTCTTAAGTGCACTTGTTTCAGTGAACTTAAGAGAAAAATGCCCGTAACTTCAACGACCTTGCATTCATGTTCTCATTTATCCAAGGAGTTCTATTTCCACTAGCCTTCGACGCTAATAACTTGGTTAAGAAGAAGCACTGGCTTGAGAAATGGCTTCATTATTTTCTTATGCTGAAGGGTTCTTGTGGTGGAGCCATGCATTGTGTCAGAACATTCGATGTTATGTGCCCAGTTTTAACTTTCTGTGCGGGGTGTGGAAAGGTAACTCGGAGTAGCACTGAAGAGTATCACTGCGCATATAGAGGAACTCCTGTGCATGCCCTCAGATTTCTTCTTTTTTTTGTAAAGAGTTCAGAAATCCTACCTAGACAGAGGGCTGCAGCGAGTCCCCAAAGTACAATTTACTTTTTGGACAAAGATTGTACAAGATTTTACGTTGGAGACATGCGCTCTTTTCAAGACTTTTTATCCTATCGGGTGCGGTCAATTAGGTTGAAGTTGACGCTTTCCATTGATAATTTTGATCAAATTCAACGGTCCAGCCATAAAAATGATTGAAAAATGGGGTTTGTCATTCGTTTTGCATCCTTAATACTTTGCCTCCGGAGTGGGTCATATATAGTACACGCGATCATCTAACCTAACCCAATGTAACCAAGGCACTATCATGTATAAATACAAATTTTCAAGTTTTCGTCAAATTTGTGCTCATCAATCGAATAAGTTAGGTCTGATTAGGAAGAAAATTAATAGAGTAACCAAATTTGTGAAACTAAAATTCTTCATTTTTAAATTCACAGTAGAGATATTTGTCGGCATGTAATTTTACCTGTGTGGAGAATCGTAGTCAAAGTGTTAGGGAAAACCTTATAATTGGTTTCCGACAGCCTCAAGAGGTTATGAAACATGGCAATTTTCAAAATGATCAAACAAAACAAAATGATTGAAGTGATTCCAAAAAGTTTCACGGGAGAGCTGATCGTATCCATTATCTTGCACCGAACACTAACTATAACCCTCGCAGAGAGGCGCCTACATGATGCATTAACATTTGCAGAAACAGTTACCGATGTACCAAGAAAAATTAAAATAATGCACACCAGCATATGGAGAACTGACCTGACTGAATGCACCTCCAATCTACGCCACAGATCCTGCGCAACAACGATCGATGATCATCATTAGCAATTGTTGCCAGGACTAATGACTGAACCGAAAGGGGAGAATTCGAAAGCTTCTGCATTCTGAATACGAGAATGGAAACACACACGTTCTGTCCGTATTCTCTAACAGAACAATTTGTTCTACATAACATATGAAAGCTGTTCGATGCAAGCGCTGATAATTGTAGACAAATTTTAACTAGTTTTGCAGCTGCGATGTGGTATTGCACAAAATCTTTTGTTAAATCTCGAGTTAATTCTGTACAAAAACATTACAGCCCATACCTAACTCTGCAGCGAACTGAATCAGATTTGTCGAACTAGCAAAATGAAAAAATGTGTAGTTTTCCCAGTACTTGAAAGTAGGAGGTTATCATCGGTGAAATTTCAGATACAGAATGCTGAGAAATTTTTCTCATAGCAACCACACAAATTTTCAACATCTGTCCGGAAAAATGCAACGTCAGAAAAAAATTACAGTATCGATGGTATTCGCGTTAGAGATTAATTATGCGATACTCCGGCATTACTCTCGCCAAAGAAAGAAAAACAGAAACTATGATTATATTATCAAGAGTTTAACCGCCATTGCCTCATTTTAAGCCAGCCTGGCAGTGCAATTCCGTCTCAGTGTATCCATTTTGAAATTCAGGTTTATAATCAGCGCACACGGTGCAGTTGATGCTACAAGAATACGCCGGGGATCCCACTTGTCCCTCGAGATTGGCTAAGTCTTCTAGATATGCTAAAGAACAATCCCATCACTGTATCTCTCTGAGGAGCAAAGGAATAGTGAAGAAAAGGTGTTGCAAATTTAGATACAAAATAAAAATCCATTTCTGCAGCAAGTACCACTTACTCTGTACAGAAGAACTGGTTGGATCGAGGGAACACGTGAGAATATTAACCCTGGGATTGTAACCTTCTCATATCCTGTAGTGTGCCTCCCATTTTTTCCTGTAGATTTAATCCAAAAAGTCTCTTCTTCGCGTAACCTTAAATTTAGGGATGCTATTACATGGTGAATTAACGAAGCGCACATGCCAGGGATGAGAGACATCGATGTTAGCTCCACCCTTCCACCTTCCATTTTACTGAGTTGAACTCAGGCATTCCACGTACATATTCTAGTGGACCTGAAATAACCCAAACCAGCTACATAAGCCAGTGCTTTTCAGCCAAACATCATACATGCCAGGAAAACGAACTTTGAAAGTAGGTTAGCTGTTACCATCAGAAATTTATGAGCTGTCATTATTTTGCTGGATTTTAAAGCGTCGTCAACAACTTCCTTCTTGCATTTCGTTCGCTACTGAAAGTTCCTCTTTCTTCAGATCCATCTGCATTATCTACATTATCTGCATTGTGTAGTGTGTGCAGTCGATTTGACGTTCGATCAAAATTCGGAAACACGGAACTAAAAATTCTGAACGTGAATCAAATCGTGCACAAACCAAGTACAACAAAAGTGGAATAATATCCTCATTTCACCAGCGCAAGGATAAATTTGCTGAATTCTTTTGGGGAAAATCAGTACGCTCAGTTAGTACTTTCGCCTCCTCGAACAGACTCACTATCGGAGTTATGGAAGAACACGCTATTTGTATTCTCAAACGAGGTTTTGTAACACCAACGTTCTTCTTCCTTTCCTTCAAAATTACCTCATTATTCGGCCACACACGGCAGGGCAACGTGATTAATTTCACAGAAGCTGCTCTCAAATAAAGCACCCACTTTAAATTTAGCCCGAAGAACCTAATTAATCTGATTCAAGTGAGTTGATCATTGAAGATTGAATTAAACCAGTTGAGTAATCGAGTCCAATCCATCTCGGCCGCCACTGCAGTCGAGCAGCTGCCGCACACCTCGCAGGTTCCCCTCGCCGGTGCACCTCGCAGATGCACCTCGCAGATGCACCTCGCAGATGCACCTCGCAGATGCACCTCGCAGGTGCACCTCGCAGATGCACCTCGCAGATGCACCTCGCAGATGCACCTCGCAGGCGCACGTCGCAGGCCCGTAACCCATTTGCTGCAACCTTGTAAATAAACTTCGTTGCGCCATGCCTTCAGAATTGTTTATAACATGCATTTAAATTGCAATTTTTCTTACCGTGGTGGATCCACAAACTGGAAGGAATATTTGTAGCCCGTACGTAATCAACAACGACGCGCATGCGCGTCAGTGAAAAGAGCCAATGACGTGAATTAAGCAAGGACGAATACCAGTCGAAGTGAAGGTGGCAAAGTGCCACATGACGCACGTGTGGAACGTGTAGAGGAAGGCTTAGGTTGTTTTTGCTAACAAGGAAAATCTGCTCGTACAAATAAACAAGATAAGAAAAACTACTAAATTATCATTTCCGAAAGTTTTACGAGGACAAAATTCCTTTTAAATCACTACAGCTTGCCCGAATGTTGAATAGAAGTAGTGCAGTATTTTATCTTGGTGCTGCGTTATACGTACAGCAGGGCCTAAAAGGGTTGATTAACTCCTATATTTGGAGGGCAAAATTGTCTTACGATTTTGTTACGGTCAGCGTGAAAAAAACGTTCTCTCACCCGCGAGGGTGCCCCGTTGATTAACTATACGTACATCACATCAGACATGAGCCCCTTAATGAAGAGCGCAAAAGATTTTGCCACTTTAGGCATTGCTTTTCTCAAGTAAATATTGATTTCAGGGAGCTAACGTTCACTTCCAACCCCCTTTTTACATTATGTTACCATTTCTCGAACTGTACGGACTGCAAAATGAAATTGATGTGTGTAAATACATATTCTATCTCGCATGATGCCTACAAACTACGCACGTTGAAAATTTTCCGCTTCACAACGTAGAGCTCAAATTATTTTAAAAACATCACACGAATTGTAATTTCGTGATGTACAAAAGGGGATGATTTAGTCACGCTTGTTGACGGAGGATTTAGATGAAGAAAGTCTTGAAAACATTTCGGTCAAATAGGACTTCTTAGGATACGTATAATTCCCTCGATGGCAATCGAAGCACACGATGCTTGCCTGTCACTCCTGACCGCCCATCTTCCGGGCTCAGCATTGCATTATTCCTGGAACTCTTGCCGAATTTTGGCAGCTGTATTTTACGGCCTCGCACGCTCGTTATCTACTGAATGTTTTGTGGAAAATGCCTCCTGCCACCGCGAGTAATTATTTGCCCACTTTTGGGGGCCAGCGCTGCCATTTTGCTCGCGCATTTGGTCGAAGCGTGGGACCTGCTCTGGGGCAACTGGTGTTGTGGTGCTGGTGCTGCTCCTAATACTGTTGCCTTTGCTTCAGCTGCTTTTGCTGCTACTGCTGGTGTTGCTACTGCTGCTGGTACTACTGTTACAGTTGCTACTGCTGCAGTAGCTGTTGTTGTTGCTGTTGTTGCTGCTGTTGCTGTTGCTGCAGTTGCTGCCCCATGGAAGGAGAAACTTGTTGATTGCAATCTGGGCAGTTGAGACGAGAACGAGTCGTGTAGACATGATCTCGGGTTCTTGATTATCTCGAAAGTTGTGTGGACGCAAGCCCTTGCCTGACTGTGGTCTCAATTGCTGAATTCAGAACACTTCAAACGAGCTCGTAAATTTTTTCCTTCACATAATTTTTTCGTAACTGAAAAATATTTTGCTCAACCTGGCCTGCCTTTACTAAGAAGGTGAAATTTCTACCCAGTGCGGCCCAATTTCAGTCAAATCAGTATGCTTTTAATGCATTATAAGTATTTTTCCACACATGGATTGTATTTGGTCGACTGATTACTCCTTTATTGAAAATTGGAACACTTGGTAACCCCGGAATACGTCTCTTTATTCTGTATCACCTGGAACATGTTTGCTCGATCGAGAAGACTGATACTCAACGCTGAACCCTTTTACTAAAGTTGAGGAACTTGCACATAATTAAAAAGACTCACACTCAATCACTAAAAATGAATTCAGTTAAAGCGACTACAATTGCTGCCAAATATTTTCTTGAACCCAGAATATTTTCAGTACAGCCAGAAAGAATTTATATCAAAATCGAGATCATGTACGAATGAATCCAGAGCTCACGTCTTACCCCAATATTTAACATCATTTTTCCGAATTTCCCCTGAAACTAGAGTGAGAGGGAGCGAGGATTCAAATGCTTAGTGAAGCCCTGCAAATATTAATCCAGAGCTGCATCACAGAAGAGCTAAGTTATTTTGACGCAGCCTGCTACTATGTGAACTAGGTGCCAAGAGAGAGTCTCCTTGATTCCTTCAAATTAGAAAAAAAGAAATCGCAATCGAAGGAAAGACAACTACGCTCGAAGTTGATATATAGCAATTCTGCGGAAAAAAAGGCACTGGAAAATATCAAAGTTGACAAGATTGTCAAGTAACCCTAAAACTGACTCCTGCGTCGAACAGCGTGGATTCTACCAAGCTTAAATGTTCAAATTTTTAGCATTGAAAAATCGCCTCATAACTAGATTTGCGGATGTCATTCGACCATAATATTAGGTTTTCCTGATAATTTGAAGTAATGTTCAAGTAAAGTTTCAAATCTCAAGAACCAATAAATATAAATACACACAAGCATATCTTCTTTGTTTTTGGCCATGTTTCGTAAATCTCCAACCCAGATTTCCTTAAACCCACTATATAATAATAGCCCAGTGTTGTTTGCATGGCTGGTTGGTCTTTCCGTCTGTCTTAAACTAATAGCATGACTGTCAGCTAAAACAGTCGGTATCAGTGACACAGAATATAACATTGTTTCATGTCAGAGTTGCCGTAAATATGAGGGCATCTTAAGAATTTAGAATCATTTGTCCCGTCATTTTTGGCGGGAAGCGTCCATTAGTTAACCATAGTTGTGGTAACTTTCACGTTCCAGTAGATCGCTTTTTAAAAGATATAGAGTTGCTGTGAACGCTTCCGATAACGTTCGTAAAGTACTTGATGACGACGGAGTCGATGAATCAACTGTTCGGAGCAGGTTTGCACAATTTAAACCGGAAATTTTAGCTGATAAGTCAACTAATGCAGTTAGAGATCTTACAAATTTGATTATAAAGCTTCAGAGGGAGGAATTGAAGAGATCACATTAATCATATCTAATGGTAATCAAAAAGGTATTCCAAGAGTACAGTTCATCCATCTTTGTGTGCAAGAAGCATGCATAAATTTCCTAACCACGTAATTCTTTCGTGGTTTTACATAATGAATTCACTAGACATAGTTCGATGGAAGTTGCCCCTAGGATACCAGTCAAAGGAATGCAAATTATTCCGATATAATTAACATACTGTAAAGTAAATCGATGTTTTTTTCAATGCGGTAAACTCGTAATTACTGATGCGTGAGTGATGTGAGGGATATAAGGCTTGAGGCTTCCTTTCCCACGGGCATCGTTCCGTCGTTACGCAAACTTTCGTGCCCGGGAATCGAACCCTCACTTCCCAGCTGGGAGCGGAACGCGTTACCAAAGCGCCATGAAGCTCTTTTCGGGACAGGTATAAGTTCTTGAACCCCATCCGGGCGGCTCGCCTAATTCTTTAGGCCTCGTACGTACACATGTATGATGACTCGACGGTTATGCCAGAAATGCAGGGTCATTGACATTTATGCGAATGATGCATCAACTTAGTTTTGATATTAATACTAAGGACGAAAGAATCAACTGTAATAGATGATTATCACAGTGATAGAATTTTCGAGGCATTTTAAAGTTATTTGAAGGGAATTAATTTTCCGACAATTTCCGAACCACATTAGATAAAAAGCAAAATTATGCGCAGTTATCATTTTTTTAAGAGTTTTTTGCGTCATCTTATCCAGTTCAACAACTTCCGATGGCGCTGTTGTTATTGCCTTCAGCTCCACGTTTGTTTCGAGCGACAGCAAGATCTGCTTGGCAAGAAAACTAGACGAACTTCTCGGAAGGGGGCCATCTAGAACTGCATGTTTGCAAATGTATTTCTGAACGAGAGCTGCTGTTCATATCATTTCGGAATGCATGCTGCTAGGACAGGAATGAGTGAGTGAAACAAAACTAATAAAGTTTAAATGATAAGAACTCGAGGATCATTTCCAGCCCTACTCTAGCATATGAAAGTAAAATGTTGCCCATCGCAATTAGAAAGAATGGAGGTATGCTATTCAAAATGTGACCCCAGATATTTAAAAGTCATATTACATTTGAAAAGTCAGATAATAAAACTCCAAATGAATTCTAAACAAACAGCATTTCCTGGTCTTCAACGAAACTTGTTTGAAAGAAGGATTCTCAGCAACCTATGTATACGAATATTCAAGGATAAGTAATAATGGCGATCCCCGACAACAGTCTTTCAACTGATTCTAAGTTAAGCCTTTGCATCTTATTCTCGATTTTAGACTAGAATCATGAATGGTGAGGGAGAACATTGTAAGTGGTCAAAACGAATCCCCTCACGAGAGATCCTCGTGGTACAAACCCCACCGCACAATCCCACCGCACAATCCCACCTCAGAATCCCACCTCAGAATCCCACCTCAGAATCCCACCTCAGACTCCCTCCTCAGAATCCCATCTCAGAATCCCACCTCAGAATCCCACCTCAGAAACACCTCAGCTGCGAGAGCTTCTCATAATACAAACAAAATGTTAATTGAACAAAGTAATCGAGATAAAATATCAACCTGTAAAATAAAACCATTCGTATTATTGATGTTAGAGCAGCTAAAGCAGAAATTAAGTATGAATTGGTCACGAATCTTGGCGAGGAGGCCCGGATTCTTTTACGACAGGGAAGTATACCTAATAGGGAAGTGTACCTAACAGGAAAATGTACCTAATAGGAAAACGTACCTAATAGAAAAGTGCACCTAATAGGAAAGTGCACGTAATAGGAAAGTGCACGTAATAGGAAAGTGCATCTAATAGGAAAGTGTACCTAATTGGAAAGTGAACCTAATAGTAAAGTGTACCTAATAGGAAAGTAAAGCACTTTTGAACCGTACTCGCCATGGATTCCGTTTTTGATTATTTAAAATTCGATTACTGAAAGCGCAGTTGTGAGCTAACTGTGAAAATCTACAGTGAGTAAGAATCCATCTATCTATCTAGTATATAGTACTAAAACTCTGGTCGTCTTGCTTGTTTGCTTTCTTACTTGAAACCGTGCACACGTTTGTCTGCCGAATCTGAGATATTCGTTTAATCCTGTATTATACATACCAACTTAATTGCATAGGATATATTTCTGAATATGGTTTGATTTTGATAAATTGTATTTGACCCAACGGGTCATGGGTTGTCTAGTATATTACTAAAACTTTGATCGTCTTGCTTGCTTGTTGTCGTGCACACTCCTCAGTAATGACATAGGGCAGAAATTCAAGACTCATCTCTTAGTATTTAAAAGAGGGTTTTTCCATCGTATCATGGTAATGGCTTATTGGAACACATGTGATAAAATTTGTGTTCGGTTTTAGATACTTCTCAGGAAAGGAAAATAATCATTAGTGACTTAAACGAGAGTTCAAAATTGTGACTCGACGGATTACGGGCGGTCGTGTTTTACTACAGAGTCTGCCAATGCGTGACGCTAACACATTACCAAAATCACTTACAAAGCCCTATTTTACCCCAATTCAAGCTATGAAAACGGTCATCCGGTAGCAAACCGCAGTAAGAATTGAGAGGAATTTCATACAGCACATGTGCTTGTGTCTCTACAAGTTCACACAAGCGATCAAAAGCGGACAAAAATTCAATTGGAGCGGTCGACACGGTCACTCGTGCTGACTCCAACGTCAGACGGCACAGGAAACCCATTTTCTAGCTTCACAAAATAAGAGGCCGCCATTCTGAACTGAGGTCTGACCTGCTAGCTCCATCAAAACCCACTACCAGCTGGTGAAAGGAGCAGCTCTCCGGGAAAGCCGTCAAATAAATTGCAAAGCTGCACTATAATGCGTAGCAATAAAATAACGCTTAAACGGTGTACGAGAAGTTGCACTTCGTATGAATTGTGTGATCGCAATCAAAATGGAAAGTGTTTTTTTCTCAATGGCTATTGATAAGTAAGTTCGTTAACCACAATGGCGCGAACTGTAGATTTCGGATATTTCGATCTGGACGCTAGTACTAGCCTTTTGTCTTACTACATTGAAATCCAAGTATCTTCCACAATTAAAATATATAATTTTCTCGTATGATCCTCGTAGAAAGGCAGTAGTATTTTGAGAATAGACTGTGACCGCGAAAGTTAAGTTCGCCATATCTAAAAACAAAGTCTACAGGAAAAATTATCCACTGATTAAAAATCATCTTTCCATTTGTATACTCATACCAAATTCTGATATCGACTATCTACAACAAAATTCTTTACATTCAATGTATCATGTATTCAATGTTAAAAATTATAAATTACTTCACTATTTTTATTTATTAAAGCCCCCATCTGCCCCCAAATCGTTAAAAACGCAATTTATATTGCTTTAAAAAATTAAAAAAATTAAAACACTACTATGCTTCGAAATTAGTCATGCACAAAAATTTGACGTCCTAATGGAAAGTACAAGTACAAAGTCGAAATATTTTCCTTTTTCCAACCATTTACGCAAAATGTTTTAGTGAAATAAAAATATCTATACAAAAATTTTGAGCTAAAGTTAACAGGCAACAAACAAATAAGTTTGATTCCTTGCACATATCATGGCCTCGGTAAAACTGCGCACAAATGTGCCACTGAGGCCAAGATTCGGGCAACTCTGAAACTCTATTTATTTTCACTCAGTGCCCGGGCAACTCTGAAACCCTATTTATTTTCACTTAGTGCCCGGGCAACTCTGAAACTCTATTTATTTTCACTTAGTGCCCGGGCAACTCTGAAACCCTATTTACTTCGCTTAGTGCCTTGTACCTTCTGCACAGCGTACATTTCGGAAGCCCCAGTTTATTCTCAGCAGGAAAACGACAACCACAGTCTTCTAATTTAGACCTTCTTCGAACTGGACGCTAATACTTGTATTCTTATCTCTTCAAAACATTTGACATTGTCCTCTTTTATGTTCAGCCACGTTTTTGCACCCACTCGAACGCTGTAAAAAAACATTGTTAAACGAAATAGTCAACTTTATTCTTAATCCGATCAAGAACCATTTATTTATAAATATATGAAGGTAGGATAGTCCGCATGTTAACTCCGTTCTGGTTATCTCATGTAATTCAAAGTGCCTCACGCAGGGAATCGGGGCTGGTCTGGAATTGAATTTATAAACTAGACACGTTCTCTGGCTCTCATTCGAGGCCGAGGATCCGATGACGAGTACCGGCAACTTTGGAATCGCGAATAAAGAAATTTGGTAGGTCGAGGCGACGCTACGCAAAGCCCAAAAATTCGAGAGAAGACACTTGGGGAAAAAAGACAAAGGAGTGGGAAAGGGAATATTGAAACAAATAAAATTGAAATTTGAGTCAATGAGATAGAAATATAGAATACGTTGGTTTCTGATGTACGGATTCAGTTTTTCGAAAAATTCTGGGCAGAAACTAAATAAATTTCTAAAGCAAAATACCAAACAGGGATTACAAATGAAATTGATATGAAAAATAATAAAAAGAACAAGGCAAGGTAGACAAAAAAAATGAAGACCTTGAAGCCCGAATAAAGAAAAGTGAGCGATACACATTATCAGACACTCAAGATCCAGCAGTCGATATCTTAAAAGCGCAATGACAAAAATATGTCGTTTTCGTACAGGATTAAAATTTGAAGGTACAAAAACAGTCCAAATTTAGAAATAGAACAAACTGAACTAGGTAGAATGTATACTTAAGAGGTGTAGATACAGGAAACGAGCAAAAGTGGAAGAACCAAGAGGGAAAAGTCAGGTATGAAAACAAAAGATATATTTTAAAAATCATGCAGCATATTTCATCATAAATAAATAATTGAAAAGCATGAAACTCGACTAAAAAAACTTTAGTGAAAACGGGAAGTTCACTCGCACACGATGCCACTAAATAAAAAATTGTAATAAAAAATCCATGAGAACGAAGAGACTATGAATACGCTTTCCGGCGCTGAGAGCAATCTGCGACTAAAAACATACAAAACAAATTGTGTGAGGTGATGACTTCATGCGTTACGTGCCTACCTTGCAATGCGCAAGAGTGCAGCAGTTCTCTTACTCCACCAGGGTGAATTGAAGCGATACAACGAATCCTTGAATACAGCAAAGCTATCCACAAAAAATTCCGCCATAGAAAAACGATGTTTGGATGTATTGTAATTATATTTTTCTTGGGAGCAAAGATATCCTTATATGATGAAATGAATTTGTGTAGAATTATCTTCCGGAGCTGCTCAATGATTTCTTGCCGGTATGAAGCGGCTCCAGCCCTTGTAAATACGTGCACGGACCGAACAGATGCCCGACTACGTACACGCTAAGGTAGGAGGTCTGCTACAAGCTTGATTTTTCTTTTCCAAACGTATTGTCGCTTCTGAATCATATTGTCAGACTAAAACAATCCCTGACAACAACCCTAGCAATATGGATACATAAAATTTGAACTGTTTCGTTAGCATACCTGCAGTAAATCTTTTTTAATAAATAGCATGTACAAAAGAAATCTGTTAGCTCCCATTCGAAACGATCAAAAAAATTGTGATAAGGGGCAATTCTAGAATACATGGTTATTAAATGGTATTAACGGCCCAGTACTGTAAGAATTAACGATCATGCGTCCAAATTCACCGTTCACTTTGCGTGACGTTTTGAAAATTTCATTTTCTTCGACAATGAAAATAGAAAACAAATCAAATCAAAGAGGAAACTTTCTGAATGCATCTGTGTCCTGTTGAACCGATAGGTCTTCAGATATAAAACAGTGTTACACCCAGGAAGCTTTAGAAGCTTCGAGTTCAAGAATAATGCAGACAGCACTGTTCTAGTATCAACTCAAAGCTGTGTATGTTAAGGAAAGGTATTACAGTAATTGCAAGACATTTCACATCTGAAGGTACTTGTAAAGCAAATATTTTACAACTGCTCTAGAGTCATTGCAAGAAAATTGTTAGAGTACTCGTGCCTTAAAATGCCCTAAACGAAGTTGCAGCAAGCCCTAAGTAAATTGTTACAGGAGTCGTGCCATAAAATGACCTGAACGAAGTTACAGTAAACCCTAAATGAATTACTGCAGCAGCAGTGCCGTCAAAAGCCCTAAACGAAGTTGAACATTCGATCCATTTTTTAGGAGATACACACTTTGTATCCTAAACTGTCATGGAAAGATTTAGAAACTGAAACAATTATTCAAATGTGACAAAACACAAAGAGAAATAGCTGTACTGCAGTTGCAAATGCAGAAATTCTTCCCTGGTTGAAGTTTACTTAAGTTCTTCAAAGCGAGTGCAAAACGTGCGCAATTATATTGACAGCAGGTGCACTGGCACACAAACGATTTTTTGCTTCCAAAACACACTTCAGGAATACTTAAAATCTCTTCACTCATCTTTGTAGAACCTCCGGGTAAAATGTCACTTTAAACAATTGATATTCACCTTGAGAATTGTTGGAGTATGCGGCGCTCCATAGCTGTACGTGTGGTACGGAAAACTAAAAGTATTTTAAAACGTTTGAATGCCTACATTTTGCGAAATTATTGGCCTTTAATTTGCAGCTGAAACAATTATTTTTCTTTGCTGACGTACCGACAACAAGACACGTGAATGAAATAATGGATGACCTATTCCGTAGCAAGGTGCGAGAAATACTGTACATAGAATACATAATATAGAAATAAATATGTAGCTACGAATGAGGCGTAAGCTATCAATGTACATAGAGAGATAAGTAGACGCATATGAATTAGTTTTCTTAGGAGGGATCCCTAGTGATTACTTAATAAAACGACAACACACCCAAGACGGGAAAACAAACGAGTATGAGTATGAGTAGTAGTAGTGAAAGCAACGCTTCAGCAACTCAAGACTATGTCGCACCGAAAGAGTAGGGACCATTTAGTATGAACTTAGGAGAACGGGGAATCTATGCACAGGGTGTGTTCCCACACAAGATCCCCTGCGCATAGAAACAGCAAGTTAAGAAGGAAGAGGAAGAAAAGACAAATAAGAAATAGCGAAGAAGGAATGAAAACGGAAAGAAGCAAAGTGGGCACGAAAGATAGAAGTCCCGAAGGCCTATCTAAAGCTGAGGTAGCCTAGCGGTGCTCCCCTGGGGGCGCTAGTCCCCATTGCATAGGATAGGCAAACCTAACTAACCTACCTCTATTGCCTATGGCCTATTCTATACCCCATGAGGGGGAAAACAAACGAAAAGCAAGATACCATTACTTGATAACAATGGCGCTTCCCGAACCAAAAGAGGCAATATTCATGCACTGAGGTTCTGTGAAGTCTGCCATCATCATCATTCTTGGGTGATGACTCTGATGAAAAAACTATATTCATAAACAAAGAGAAATAGGTATATAGCTGCAGTAGTTCGTGGCTCCACCAACAAAATCTGTATTTGCTAGAGATAAACTGAATTCATGAATAACCAACCACTTTCGAATGAAATATGAACGCAGCTTCAACAAATGCCTCGTAATTTTACTCTGAGCTTCAGTTAACGAATTATTCAAAACCAAACGATCCATCCGCAGATATTCAGCTTGATCGCCATGAATTTCACCAATGGAAATGTTAATTTTCAAACTATATCATGTATGCAAAATATAGTTCCGTTATTAATCGAATAAAGCTGTCGGTATTTCACTATCTCACGCATTCTCGTACAAAGTGACGATATGCGCGGCGTAGCATTACTCTACGGAAAAGGCTCCGAATATTTCACTATCTCATGTGTTCTCCCTCAGACAACCATTTCTGTTGCTGATCAGTACTCTACGGAGAAAGCTACCAATATTTCAATACCTCTTCTGTTCTCATACAGGCTTCGTGGAAGTCAAATTGACGTTCAGATCTAGTTTGACTGGCGGCAATCCAATCGCAATAAAATCATTGGAATGTAAATCAAGATTTCAGATTGCTTTCGCGCAATTTCTACAGTGGTTGCATGTTCGAACCCAAATATTTTGTTACTCTAAATGAAGTAGAATCGAAATTCAGTAAATTCTGTGAAACTTAATCTTTTATGTGGATAAAAATATTTGGAATATTCTGTATCCTAATAACATATTTACAAACTGATTCAACACACCTGAATATCCTCCCGAGCCACCCCTTTCGTACGTCTATATAGGTTAGGGCTAAAACTGAAATAAATGTCTAACTAAAAAAGTTCACATTAGTTTCCAATTACAGAGTAGTAAATTGGAAAAAAATTGGTTTTCGTGTAAATTATTGAAAACCTTTAGGTACCTAAGAGCACAAACTGCTTTAATGCGGTTCAGTTTTTTTTCATTTATTGAAACAAACTGAATTAACTTCTAAAACAAGAACATTGCTTAGCGAGTTGAAAGACATATTAGTTTACACGAATATATCAATACAACATTCGGATTTTTTTGCATCAGACTTCTATGAGAATTTACTGCAAATAAGAAAACTCGCTTCAGTTAAAAGCAGAAACGAATACGGTTCGGTGCTGTATGACCATCGTAGTTATGTACATAATGCAGTTATTAATCAATGCGAGGTTTTTATTATCAACTGAAAAATTAGTCTGCCTTATATGAGCAAAGAGCCATGAACAGTTAGCGCGTGTTAAGCGTAATCAAAATTTCGACAAGAATAACATTTATGAACTTAAATTATCAAGCAATATTACCGTTTGATGCCAACCAATACTCGGATTAGCTAAATTAATTCAGAATGCGTTCTCTCATTACGTTCTCGGAAACGAGTTTTTAACATTCAGTTAGGAGAATTCATTCGAACGTTTGTCATGCAGGCCTACAAAACGACCGAAAAACGTCGTAACAATGCATCCGCTTCAATGAAGAATTATTTTGATCTTATTGAAATCGCTCATTGAAAAATTCAAAAGTACGAGAAAATTATTATCTTTTCACTCACTGAAAATTCAATTTACCTAAAGTTTATTCCAATGAACATAGATTTTTTCAGTTTTAGTTCAAAACAAAAGCTGAAGATTTCACACAGCCAAGAATTCAACACTCATAATGACTAAGAGCACTTCTTAGTACACTTTATCATAAAATTTCGATAAAAAATTTCAGTTTTTTGCAATATCAAAAATGCAATCATATGTTTAATTGACCATCCGTCCAAGTAATTTGTTTTCATACAGAATTATCGAAAAAAACAACCTACAAAAATGTTGAGTATATGTATTCATTCCGAATGCAATGTTCTTTATATACGTGAATGTAGTAATTAGAGATTAAATTTGACTTGTTTTTGTCAATACAGAAAAAATTCGTCTGTAAAAATGAACAGACTTTCCTTGCTTCCCATCGTACGTCTTCGTAGTAAAATTAATTTAAGGAATTTCATTGCAGGAGAAAGATCTGCATGGCGTAGAACTGACAAATAGCAACGCATTAGTTCAACAACTGGGTATTTTTAGTATTGCATAAGAAAGACGCAGAGCAGCAATGCTCAGGAATTACGCTTGTTTTATAATGATGCTAACACATGAATACCAGGAGAGATCAACGGCGCAAACCGATTTAGTTTTAACTTTCTGCATTCTAATACAATTATCTCTAATTATAGTTGCATAATAATTTCCGGAACAGTGGCATCTACAAACAGCCGATGAGAAAACACTCAATACTTATGCCAATAATATTATTACTTAACTCACAGTTGGTGATAGTCAGGCGAGCATCAGTGCAATCATCGTTGAATTCTGTTACGTTAAGCAGCTCCGTTAATACGAATGCCAGCAAAATGAGTAACATAAATTGATTAGCGCGACTCACCTGTGGAGAGCAGCAGCGTGCACAGCAGTACGCGCCACAGGGATGGGAGGTCCCCCAGAGGCCGCCGCCTCCTCTTCAGGCGCCAAAGAGCAGCCTCCACCATCGTCGGTACTTGCACGTCCCTCGCACTATGGCAGCAGCATCGGAAATTTTCTCTTCTTCAATTGCATGAACCACTTAGAGTTTCCCCCAAACACACTGCAAAATGGTGTCCGACACTCACCAGTGAAATATCCTTGAAGATTTTTTATTTTCAGTTGTGTGAACTTAACGTTTCCACCGAACACTTCGAAAATGGCTTTCTAGTCTCACTCCAGGATTGCCTAAAATGAATACATATTTTCCGTCAAGAAAATGAATTGCTTTCAAGTACACGTGTAATTACGATCTAAAGTTTTTTCTTCTTTTCACTATGTCTAGTAGATCATAGGTTTTTAATTACTCAATACGTAGTTTCCGCGAAAAAATTTGAAGATAAGATTTGAAGTAACAATATCATTGAAAAAGCTTATATATATGTTTTCCCGTACGAAACACTTAGGTTTTTACTGTGCTTTTGCAACACTACTACAGCTCTCTGAGCAAATTAATTTCCATTCACTTTTATGTTCCTGTAAGCGCATCATTCACATGAGAGCTATATTGAAGATCTGAAAAACACGTAATTAAGTTTAAGATGAATTTCAGTCAGAGGGAGAAAACAATTTTAAATTAATTTGAGGAAATATGGTCGATCACTTCCGTAAAAAAAGGAGAGAGTAAAAAAAATCAGCACCACCTAACTTTGAAATAAAAAAAAATTCACTTCCATGGTTAAAATAAAAAAAGGTAATCGTAGCTACTGTACCTAAATCAGAAACAAAAAAACTTAGAATAGGATATCTCTTAGAAGCCCAATGTTTTCTCATGATATTTCTTCATCTTCAAAATAAGAGTTGATTTCTACGTATACAAGAATTTTAAAAATTGTACATCAGCAATGCTTTTACAGTTCAGTTTAAAATTTTTTTCCACCTTCCTAAAGATACTAATACAGTCATTGGCCAACTTTTTTAAAACTAACCAGCACATACTTTTATCAATAATTTCTCAATAATTTTCAGCCATCACAACATAATTAACCTCAAAACAGCTGGAGCATTAAGCACTTAGCAAGACAATTCCTACATAAATTACAAAAGTGTATAGATAATAACCGATCTTTTATGGAAGAATAATTAAGTTGCCTCAATAACGAACTTTTTACACCACATAACAGAACTTTCTGACTGCTCATCGTTTTCATATAAGGAATATTTCACGAACATATTGGGAATGCGTCATAAACATATTGGGAATGCGTTCTAATCATATTGAGAATGAGTCATAAACATATTGAGAATGCGTCATAAACATATTGAGAATGCGTCATAAACATATTGGGAATGCGTCATAAACATATTGGGAATGCGTCATAAACATATTGGGAATGCATCATAAACATATTGGGAATGTGTTATAAACATACTGGGAATGTGTTATAAACATATTGGGAATGTGTTATAAATATATTGGGAATGCGTTATATGCATGTTTGGAATGTGTTATAAACATATTGAGAATGTTTCATAAACATATCGGGAATGTGTTATAAACATACTTGGAATGCTTGCAATATGTTATAACCATATTTAGAACGAGGTATAAGCATATTGGGAATGCGTCATAAACATATTGGGAATGATTATAAACATATTGGGAATGAGTTATAAACTATTGGGAATGCGTTATGAACATATTGGGAATGTGCTATCAACATATGTGAAATGTGTGATAAACTTATTTGGAATGTGTTATAAACATACTGGCAATGGGTCATAAACATATTAGGAATGTGTGAAGCGTACAAACATACAGTACATAACGCAGTATCACTCACCACGCAACACATGCGTTTCCACGCGTCTGTCCCACACATTCTGAGACAGCCTCCCTAAAAAGTGACCATTTGACGAGCTGATTTCCGGCCCGGGATCTCGAGGCAATTTTCTCTAGGTAAATGACAGCAGAGACGACGTGCGCCTTATTATTGGCCGTGTTGTATTATATTAAAAGCAAATACTGGTTTCCTCCAACACTCACGCTATGTCCAGGTAATACAGGCTCTAGGAATTTTCAGATATTGCATATCTTATTTCGATGATGTGTAGCACCCCATTAGGAAAATACAAAAAAAATGCGCTAGTCAGATCAAGCTATAGCACCGAAATTGACGAGAAATTTCATTTTAAGTAAAATTTTACTTATGGTAAAGACAAACGGAATTTACTTAAAGAAGAATCTTCTGTTTATTCACATAAATAATCATCCTGAAAATAATTCTGAAGCATCATGTTGGTAACAAAAATTAGCTGAAAAATCCTGAGACAGGGATTTCTCGTGAAGAGACATTGGGCGACTTGGACAAGATTTTTCTTCAAGTCTGTGAACCGTAATAAGTTCCTTATGCGAACTACTCCTAGCAGCTCTGCTACCGAGTTACTGTTCATCTTGTATGAATACGCATGTGTAGCCATCATGGAAGCCGATAAACATCAAGAGCTGCTCATGAGGAGAGTTAAGGGGCTTCGTCCTGATAATACGGGTGTCTTTAACTTGCGCTAACACAACTGATGGCACTGCTGAGGCCGGCCTTCTTGGAGGCCTGTGAAGGAGGGACTCAGCAGGGCCCTTAGGGGACGACGTCCTCCAGCTCCCACAGCCGCTGCAGGAGAAGTCTTTGCAGTTCCCGAGCGATATACACCGTGAATTAAATAATCATGTGCTGTCAACATACGATAGCATAATTTATGTTATTGCTGTGACCTTACGACGTAGTCAATGGTCGCAATATCTGAAGGTCGCGTTTTACTGAGGATGGTGGATATTCCTCAAAAGAATAATATGTGGAGTCGCATACCGTACGAATAACAGCCTCGTGTTCATCAGCTTCGAACATTCATGGGACAATCTAGTCTCATTAACGTTAATGTTTCCTCGCCGTGTATATAAGGCAATCAGTTGACCTGAAAATTTCTCTCCCAAGCATAAATCTTTATTATGAAATAATTCGCCAAACGTCCACATCTGTACTCACGCTGCCCAAACTCTTCAGACGTTTAGTCTGCATTTCACGTCCAAGGCCCAGATTGAAAAACGGTCTGACGGGCGGGCTGACGGCCAGACGGACGGAATTTCCTCACGTAATCATTATTGTGCAGAGGAGTTTTACGACTTCCCAGTACCTGCTCAAAGAGTTTCAATAATAGTTGAGCATTTAGCAAGGCTGATGAACGAAAAATTAGAAAAGCGTGCAGTTCGTTCAACACACTTGGGACAATGGATGATGGCACGGAACGTTTTCCTCTGTGCGAGGAATAAAATGACGCATGAACGGGGAAAGTGAAAAAATGGGAAACGAAAGCCCATAAATCTTTTACAATCGTTCACAAATTTTTCAAAACTAATACTTTATAGTAAATAGATAACGATGTACGCCACCAGTAAGGGAATCCGAATGACGTTTATCATTCTCTTTTGCTTTTCCTTTCCATGTGCAGTTAAGGAATTCTAGCAATCTCTTCAGAAACATTCAGTCCCCCAAGACCCTTTAAAGAACAATCTCTTCAACGTACATCTATTGAAAAAGTGGCACTTCATGAATTTCACATACCATTGAACTCAAAACGACAAAAATTAATTTTTAAGCCACAATAACTGTTTTTAAGTATAATAACTGTAACATAGAATTGCACACATTAAAATATAATGCAAGTAAATTTGTCCTCAGCAAAAAATTACAGAAAAATATCTCTTCCATATGTTTGAAAGCGGGTTCATTTAACAAATTGTTCATCATAGTCTGATAAAATGAGAGAAAACATTTGCCATGAACGTGATCAATAAGACGTTGAATTCTTAGAACTAAATCCTTGTTCGCAACATCAATTTCCCCTCTGGAGTGTGTTCGCAGCGTTAGATCTTCGTGGGTCGTACGAAAGACAAGATTTTACTCGTAAAAATGAAAGCTTTTTGTCAGTGCTGCTCCAGGCATATAATTAACGTTTGAAAATCTCAGAATGACGCTTGTGAGCAAGTTTCCGTTAGAAGCAAAATGAAATGCCCAGACACGATAGTACAGGAAAACAAATAAAAAATCCATTTTGTTTGCTGTCTTAAAGACAGTCAGTT
Organism: Orchestia grillus; assembly: GCA_014899125.1. Taxonomy (NCBI): domain Eukaryota; kingdom Metazoa; phylum Arthropoda; class Malacostraca; order Amphipoda; family Talitridae; genus Orchestia; species Orchestia grillus. Next base: position 24,978 of record VOMN01128298.1, read on the forward strand.
TTCGGAGGTCAGTCACCACTTCGGGAAAAGTAGAAGTTACTAAAGAAATGATGGTAAAGAAAGGAAAGAAAGGCCAGTTTCAAAATATGGAGAACCTCAAACCGTGAAAATTATTCATGTTGTAGCCATCTCAGGATCACAATGGAGCCATGTCTGCATGAAGCCATGAGAAATAGTGAAGTATCTCTTCGTTGTACCGGGCGTATTCACCAGCCATCCTTCTGAGAAATTAATTAATCTTGAAGTGACAATTAGCTTTCGGGTTCACCTTTTCAGAACCGAAGATGGACGGTACAAAATGTATTTGTGAAGGAAACTGAAGCACAAACATACGCAACTGCTCTGGACATATATTACGATAAGTTTTTGAATTTCAAATGGACTACCAATCGTTAAAGTCCTTGATAAATCAACTATGAAGCACTTCAGACAGAGTTGCGAAAGATATAAATAAAATTCTTCAATCTGTAGTACATTCTAAATTTTTAGAACATTTTCACTGCAGTTAACGGGCTTACTCACTGTTATGATGCTCAAAAGTCCACAATGAGTGAGAAAACGATCAACTAGTTAGAATATCAAACGATTACTGGTGCTAAATATTGGAGAACTGATTCTAAATAATGGATAACTGGTTCTAAATAATGGAGTACTGGTCTTAAATCATGAACTAATAGTCCCAAATAACAGAGTAATGGCCATGTCTTATGGGGTATTGAACATAAATTATGGATTAATGTTCTACATAATGGAGTACTTGTCCTAAATAATGGAGTACTTGTCCGAAATAATGGAGTTCTGGTCTGAAATAAATTGAGTACTGGTCTGAAATAAATTGAGTACAGATCTTAAATAATGGAATATTGGTCTTAAATAGTGGAGTACTGGTCCTAAATACCGTAGTAATGATCTTAAATAACAGAGTACTGGTGTTCATCAATGAAGAATTAGGCCAAATTTATGAAGAACTAGTCTTAATTAATGAATCACTGGTCCAAAATAATGGAGTACTGGTGTACAGTAATGAAGTACGGGTTAAATTACTGAAGTACGGGTCTAAATTAATAAAGAACAGGTCTAAATTAATGAAGAACATGTCTAAATTAATGAAGTGCGGGTCTAAATTATAGGAGTACTGGTTTAAATTAATGAAGTACGGATCTAAATTAATGAGGTACTGGTCTTCAATAGTGACGTACTAGTCCTAAATATTGGAGTACAGGTCCTGTACGCTGAAGTCCTTGTGCCCTGCCAGTTCAGGTCTAAACATGTTTATTTTCTCCCTCTTGTGGCCTCGGAAACTTGGAGGCACTGCGAGAATTACACCGCAGCAGCTAACGTGAACATTACTTCCGCCGAACTCGGAGGAAATAAATTAGGGTAAAAACCACTCTGTAAAGCATCACGTGGTACCCGTAAAATTCTATTTCGGGCGCTTCGGGCCCTAGCCCATAGTTAGCAAAGTACAGTAAAACGTGATAAAGGGAACTGAAAAATCGGGAATTTTCACAATTCCTTCTCACATGTTTCACTGAAAATTAACGTATTCAGTTTTATGTAGCGTTTAGGGTGCAACGAAAATTATGCATTTTCACCGTTCCCAATACCGCGCTATACTGGGTTTTACTGAAAATGAACTAGGGCCCGAAACGTCATACATAGATTTATACGAGTATAACGTGATGATATTTTACCGAGTCCCTGTTGCCCTGATTTTTTTATTCGAGGTGCTTTGAGGCAAAATTTTTGGCATTTCAATGGCAATGAAGCTAGCGTATATTCAACAGCAGAGGTATAACGAGACATATGAATTTCTAATCATAAAGTTTTTCTATGAAGTTCACCTTACTTTTGAATTAAAAACTCAAGTTATTCTAAAACATAGATATATTCAATTTATTTTGATAGATATAACTCCAACGGCACTCGTACAAAAATATTAATACGGAGCAAATATCGTTGACAAATTCAGCCTAAAATCTGCAGGTTAACACAAAATGCCAACTCCTGATGAAAAAAGACTGTCTCCGAGTGGCCATTGTTGATGGTTCTCGAGTGTGATCGACCGTCGTGATGATGAAACGAAACTCTCTCGGCCAAACTTGTTCAAATCATCTCAGTGACTAAAATGTGTGCAGATGACGGGAGAATGATCAACCCCACCGTGTTTCGGAGAACAAAACCTGTTTTATGCACGTTGGAATTGATCGAGTGAATCAGAAAGAAATTTTGAATGTCAGGGAACAAGACATGCATTTCCAGGAAAGTTCGGGCGGGAGAACACTTAATCAGGAGGTTACCGAAAAGATCATATTGTACAAACATCTACGTTTCGATATGGATAATTCTAATGCTGCACATATTGCTCTCCATGACTTCCACCCCTTCCCCCCCCCCTCCTCCGTAGACTCGCCAAACCTGGAGAAGAATATGACTTGCAATGAGCTGTAGGAACGCGTAATACACGACTACATGGTCGCCCTTTTTTGTCTTCTTTCTCAGTATTCTCTGCAGGCGACTCAGCGCAGCTCTTAAAGCGAACAATACCTAAGCCGCACGCAACTGCTCTCGGATACAAATCCCTCCTCTCTAGTGTATTTCTCCATCGTTTTGTTTAATCCATGCTGCATGGTTCTGTTGAGAATACCTCTGGTTCATTGTTTTTATTATTTTCTACATTCCTGTGGTGATGGAACTAGAAATTCGTTTTATGGGATTAGCAAACTGAGTATACCATGACGGGGCCCTAAATTTTGATGACAATGTAAAAAAACTCGGTGACACATAAAGCTAGCGTCACGAACGAAAAAACATGCTCGAGAAGCGACCTACTCAAAGGAAAACTTCCATGAAAAAATGCGAGGGCGTTGAGCACTTTCTTCTCGGGTGTCGTACGTCTGACGCGTCCTCCACTTGCACGACACGGCACGACTGGGGCGCTCGGCAGTAAAACTCACGCTGGGAATCTAACGACAGACGACTGTTAAACGGGTCACAAATCATGATGTAGGATATACGAAAAATATAACAGGTAGACATTACATGAAAAATGAAATGGGTGTAAATTCATGATATACGATTTACAAAAAATTATATATATATATATATATATATATACGGCATTTGAAAAATAATCCGAGAGCAAAAAACAAACCCAGTTCAACTGTTTCGCAGCTCCTCGATAAGTTTACAAAATAATTGATTGAAATACTTGAGAGGCCAAAATTATAGATAATCATAGACGCTCGGCCAAAAAACTTAGACTGGGCATCTACCGCCAAACAACCGTGAAACAGGTCGCAGATTTAAAGGACCGACAACGTCCACAGAAACTTTGCGAGGGACTGTAAAATTCTAAAATTCTCAGGCAAAAAAAATGCACTAACTGCGGGCAATGAATTTATTCCAGGATAATCGGAACGTCCAGGGCGATACCTCGTGAGCTGGTTATTCCTCAGTAACTCAAATCGGTACGAGTATTAGTAGTAGTGAAAGCAGTGCTTCAGCAACTCAAGACTATCTCGCACCGAAAGAGTAGGGACCATTTAGTATGGACTTAGGAGAACGGGGAATCTATGCACAGGGTGTGTTCCAACACAAGATCCCTTGCGCATAGAAACAGCAAGTTAAGAAGGAAAAGGAAGAAAAGACAAATAAGAAATAGCGAAGAAGGAATGAAAACGGAAAGAAGCAAAGTGGGCACGAAAGATAGTCCCGAAGGTCTATCTAAAGCTGAGGTAGCCTAGCGGTGCTCCCCTGGGGGTGCTAGTTCCCATAGCATAAGATAGACAAACCTAACTAACCTACCTCTATTGCATATGGCCTATCCTATGGGGCATAGGATAGGCCATAGGGTCAAATCGGTGAAGAAGTTCCCATTTACTCCTTAATGTTCCTTAACAACTTGATAATATTCAATTAATCAAAATATAATTGTTAAGGGTCAATTAATTAAATAACATAAATATTCTTCAACACTGAAATAATATTTATACTATCAGTAACAGTGAAAATTTCACAGAATCTAGATAAACAAACTTTAGATAAACCATCCCATGAGAAGTGGCCCTCTCAAGTGTTGGACAGAGGTTTAAGGTTCAGGGCAGAGATAGTCCGGTCTTGGAAGCAATTTTCTTCTTGATGGTGCGAGTAGACTGAACTTTATTAGGGAAACTGAAAATGTGCCGCGATGACTGACTTTTTATAGCCAAACTTGCAACCCGTATACAGGATATTTCGCTCGAGACCTGAAATTTCACTTGCAAAGTGGCGAAGCGTGACGGATCGGTAGGTAGGTACAAGCGTATTAATACATAGATAATAATCAATATTCAATGAAATCAATAATATCGATATTCTTCAGCAACTTGAACCTGCTAAGAAGTTAACATTCATTCGCAGAATGCAGAAACTCGAATTAGTCGAGTACAGTAGGGTGGGAAAGAAACTGCGCCAAACTTCACGACCTCAATGTTTTGAATCTCTTGGAACAAACTTCTTCCGATAAAAAATTTAAAAATTCTCTGAGTGAAAAATCAATTTCCCTAAGAAACAACGAGTACTAAATTTACGATGAAATTAACCTATTTAGAAGAATATTACTTATTTTTCCAAGTTATGCTTCGCTTTAATAACAAAGAAACTGCAATTGACTCCCCCATGTATATGAAATATATTTGTAAATAAATTCTGGTAAGATTCAGGCAGCCATCATAGAACGAGATCAAGAGATATGTTGAAAAACAATTAAATCTAGGAGTTGACAAAATAATAGCATAGCGTATTGAAATTAAAAGTTGAATAAGATGAAAAAATAACCGATTAAACGTAAGAATTGAAAAAATCAAGAGCTTAGCCTACCTTGTACAGTCAAAATTTAGGTTCCTCTTCAACGTAGCACTCGAGCTACCGCGTCACACGAAACGATTAACACTAACATTCCCCCTCAATAATATTCTACACCTCGAGTCGTAAATTAGTAAGTGACACACGACCACGGGCGTCGCACTCAGCTGCCGGAAGACATCTGCCTCCAGAGTTGATGAAGAAGAAGTCGATTCGCTCGGCGAATAAATAAAAAACTTCTTCCCTCACACCAAAAAAGAAACAAAAATAGTTTTTTCTAAATCAGGCCCATATAAAGCATGTAACAATCGGTTTTTCAATCAGCAAGATTAGAGCGTTAAAATTAAGAAAATGGAAGTCTCGATGGAACTCCTGATTGGAATCAGTGGAACTAAAACATTAAAATTACGTGTAGAGGACACAATGAAACTTCGGATTGTGATTCGTAAGTCGTTCCGAATCACGAAAAGTTGAATATTAACCCAAAACAACGTGGTATCTACGTGCATACCTCTTAATATAATAATTGCAGGGCAAAGACGGCGGATTGCAACCAAGATTCTTTTATGCATTAGATCACAAAATGATGACAAAAAGGTTGAACTTGTTTCAAATTCTATAGAGTGAGACTAAGAATGCAAAGCTATAATAACATTTGCAAATCATTTCGAGACTACAGACTTTGACTTCAGATACGGTAGCTGATCACTCTCTGCGATGTGACGATAGTAGTTAAAAAATTAATTATTGTTCAAGCCCTTGGAATATTTCGTTTTGTGCGGTAAAATCGAAAGTTATACGTAAAGGAAAGACTATAAACTAAGAACATAGATTAGAACACGTGACTTTGTTCCTAAACACATAGAACAAAACAGCGATGTCTTAAATTAGAGTTATGATAAATTAAAATAATAATAGTTTTACATCTCTTGATCCTTGCAAAATATTCCGAAAAGTAGCTTCAATTTAGTACTAATTCAATTACAGCAGATAACAGAAAAGAATTGAAACGTAAATGGTTGTACCTGTGAACGTAAAAAGTCTGTACATCGGTAAATTCAAACCCAATGAGATATTAATAATTCAAAAACAGAGGTGTAGTATAACAAAAATTTTACAGTTCTATTTTTACTAGTCCTTGCACGAGTAATTGACTAACATTGCCTCTAAAGCTGCACACTTTTAGTGTATAAGCCAGTTACAGTGAGAGGTGCACACATGAAAATAAAACATTTTTGATGCAGTGGTTAGAAATTTGGTATAATTTTGTGTTTTTATTCATAACGCAAAGATCTTAGACACTGAAAGTTTTAAGAGGTATGTATGTATGGTTGAACGTAATAAGTATACGGTGTCCGAAAAATTTCGGTGAATCACAGTCACGTGATAGGCATTGGGTATCTGGCTGATGCGTGTTCAAATATAAATATATATATATATATATACATATGATATATGTATGCATTTTAACTGCAAGTGTAATAATTTTTCACATGTGAAGAAAGATTAATCTACAGCATGGCTCCCGAGATTGACAGCGCTTCTTATCAAATGTTGGATGACCGGTAGCCCATTAATACGTCATTTTTCCAGTTTTGCTTTATGTCTGCAGCGATAGGTGGGAGAAATTTTACAATTTGTGCTCTGCTTTGAGAGATGTATAAAGAGGAGAAAACATATCGCGCTTTACGATTGAGAAACCTTTATTGTATGGGAGTTCAGCCCAGTTAATCAAGGAGGAGAGTTAGGTGATCACGTTTCTTGAAATTACCTTTACAAATAATCTTGGCGGCAAAGTTTACAGTAAAAAAGTTAACAACAATATTTATAAAGTTTTTAAAATACCTCTAACTGGGGTTACAATAATTTATCGCTGATAAGTGTTTCGTTGGACTGAAATCTATCCGATGTGTGCAGGTCTAGGGATATTGCCTCAATGATATCACTTCATTTTAAACTGAATAAATTCTTTGGTCTACTTAAGGTTAACATATTTTGCTACATAATGAATACTTTAAATGAAGACTTCATTTACAAAACAGAAACTTATGCCTTAAAGATAGTAATAATGAGGCAAGTTGAATTCCATCGGTAACTCGATTAGAAATACTTAGATGAATACCTCATTAGGCTAACTCTGCAAAAACGTAACTCACGTTCTACTCAGACAAACTTTGAAACTGCTCTGTACGTTCCAAACTTGAAGTTTTCACACAAAATTAATTATTTTTCCATAATTTGCACTTACATCTATAACAATGAGTAAAAAAGTATTTTCTTGAAGCTGAAGTATGTGTATGTCCACGTGACACCTTTGGGTAGCAGAGGGGCTGCAGAGGTAAACACGAGCAACACTACGACACACCTACCTTAGTGACGGCCGTAGCCTGACTGAGTGAGGGGAGTGAGGGCTGTAGATTGAAGAAGGGTGTAGAGACGCGTGTGGACCCCAGCTCGGAGAAAATAAAGCTCAGAGTGAGCGTTTCTAGAAAGGTTTTAAACTTCAATCCATAGTCAGACAAACTTGCAAAAAAAATTTGGAGACCTACTTTTCATTTAATAAAATATCGTTCCAACATATTGCACCAAGCAACAGCAAGTTCTCTTTTCCTACCCCTGGAATAGAACTGTGACGCCTCAGTACTGTTATCTCATAACGCAAGCAGTCCGGCCAAGTAAAAGGGCAGTTCTTATCTTATGCATATTTAATATAAAGCCCTTAGCCACTGTAAAATTCGTATTGCAAAGAGATTTGAACATCTTTAGCATCGATGAATAATGTCAACTGCAGAAAAACAGGGCGGAAGTCCAGTGGTGCGTTGCCAGAAACGAGTTAACCTTAGAAGGACATGGTGCAATGTTAAACCGCTTCGTGAGGCTGCAGCTAGCTTTTTGGTGGAAGCCAGGCTCCAGATGGATTGCAAAGATTATTTGGGAGTAGAAGAGTTAGCTGACCGATTGTGTCGGGTAAATCAATCCAAAGATTTAAATTGCTAATCATTGGCATTTTCATGATCCGATTATTCACTTATCAGGATCGCAAAAACGATTTATGCTCTAAGAAGTTTACTGACCGATAGTGTGGGGTAAGTAAATCCAAAGGTTTAATCCCGTAGTTGACTCGGTCGTTCGGAAAAACTACATTCGGAAAATTTGTTGACAAATCCTTAGGAAACAGAAAACAAATTTCGTTCAGAACTGGGTACACAGAGAACTCTGAGGGGAAATAACTAGCTTTGGCTACGAATGGAGTAAAAATTATAATGACATAAGTAGGTTTGAAATACCATTCGGGCTTATATAAACCATGTTACTGAAAGCGTTAAATTATCCAGAGCGTTAGGGGCTCTGCTTCGAGCGGTTTTTTGTCACAAATTACTTACAGATTCATTCGATGCAACTCTTTGAACAATCATCTAAATTAGACCTCGGACGCAAGAGATTTCAGAAACTTTTTTTCCATTAGCTGTATAAGCTCATTCAAAGGCTTTCCTCTCATTATAAGAGCAAATCCCTGCGTATTTAATAAACTATCAGTAAAATTATGATATTTCCGTTAATAATACGCAGAACACCAACTTGTAATATAATTACTAGGACAACATCATTATAACATCAGACATATGCACGTTCCACTGATAATTGAAAGGAACATCTTGCACCTGTTTTAAATACCAGAGAAAAATCAAATAAATTACAATAAATAAATTGTAAGACTCATGTACGCAGATTTTTAGGACAGATCTGCCTCGTTGTAGAGCAGCGACAACGCGGATGTTGAGTGGGTGAAGAACGAGTTCATCTAATTAGATTCTAATTAGATGGAGGCTCCTCGGACGCTCAGCGACACATCTGTTTGACGACTCCTGTTTGTCTTCTAAGGGAAAATTTGACAGAGGAAGCGGGACTGTTGTAAGTAATCCCAAAAGCCATAATAAGTTGTTCAACTATTCTGAGGAAACCGTACTCTGTTATTCAGAGAAAATTTATGAAAATAAACTCACTATCCAGCTTAGAAATTTTTACTACTATCCCTCTCTTAAAGATTCACTGGAGAATTAAGAGTATGGGTAAGTTTATTCAGTAACAAATGGGATTCAGTGAAACCAGTATGAAATAGATTGAAAAAAGGGATCCATATTTCATTCCATACTATAGACGGGATGCCGATCTGTGGTTAGACTCGAGTGAATATCTAACAGACTATTTGAAACCACGGGTACATTCGAAAATAGTGATGGTTGTGGCATAATGGTGAAAACGAAAATATCGTGTTTCAGTTCCTTCACAAAGAAAAACAATTACAACAATCTCCTGCGTTCGGGAATTTTCTTATGGCTGAAAAATTAAGAAAAACATGTACTTGGCCAATAGGACTATTGTGAATAAGTGGAAAAACTTTCATACTGTAACACGACTAGGCACGCCCTCACACTCCATTCACTACTTTATGAAAGTTGTTACGAGTGTGGTCTTATGTTTCGTTCTTTATTTTATAGCATTTTTCCAGTCATTAAGTGCCCAAGCTTTTCAACTAAAACATAAGATTCTTACTAGGAAAGAAGTAGTTTACGCATACGATGAAAGTTGCAGTTTTCAAATGTACGATAGCTCGAAATTTAATAAGAACGAAATTGTGAATCGTTGATCATATTTTAGGTTGAAAAATACATCATTTCATGTGTCACACCGCCACAGCTAGATTAAACTAAACAGGATTTCACCATTGATGAAATCAAATCTCAACTCAGAACTTACACCATCCATGTCAACTCACCCCAGTGAATATTAGTTTTTCTTATGGCTTTTGATTCTGAAATTTTTTAATGCTCTGACATTGCAACGCGCCCAATGCATTCGTGGCTCGTGCTATTATATGCCATAGAGAATCGCCTCGACGCTTATTCTTGTACTTGCTTGGCAACATGCTCTGTTTAGTTGGTGCAATTCTCGAAAAAAGCCACGCTCATTGGCAACAGCAAGAAATATGTGAAATCGAGATAAAATTGAAACTAACGGTTCAAACACAGAGTAATGCATGAAGGTAAAACAGTGACGGACACGAGGGGAAAAAATCAATACTGAGGTTGTTTGATCGAGAGAATGACTAAAGAGAAAAAAGGTAAATCGAAGCAAGCAAATGATTAGCAAGTAGTATGAGGGGAAAAATGTGCAGAAATGTGGAGAGGAATGGAAGATCTGCCAAAACCACTAGAACATTCATATGTACACGAGAAAATGCTCAGCAATGCCCTGCTGGAAGTGAAGAATCCAATCTTGTCATCACGAGCAAACGACGGAGGCATTCGAGCCAGCAGCAAACCCGATTTGGCCCCTGACCGCACCGATGTGGTGCCCTTATTTAGAGAACTTACGTCTCTGCTGAAGTAAATTTGCTCAAAGTGCGTCCCACTACAGTGGCTATATGCCGAGATGATGAATTATTGCCGTAAACATTCCTGGATGTTTTCCCTAATGTCAAAAGCTTACGAAAATGTCATTCTTCAGTTTACCTTCCTAATTACCGCTAATTTTTTTTATTTGAGCTTCTACTCGTGAGCTCTGTAGCGCGAGTGACAGCGTGCTTGCCTCAGGCACCAGCGGGCCCCGGTTTGATGCCCTGGGCCAGAGTTGTTCCCTCAGGAAAGGATTATTAAACGTGACGTGGTTTACAATAGGTGACACATTAGTGTGACCAGAGACGTGGTGCCCAAACTAATCCCAAAGTTTCCGAGCTATTTAAAGTTATAACTTTGTTCGGGCCGTAGAGAGAACTTGAAGAATCATTATGCAAGCTTCTGCGAGAAGACAAAAAGGGACAGTCTTCTCTTTACGACGGACACCTGGAAGCATGACAGCAAAAGGAAATCCTACAGTATGCAAACACGTTAAAAAAGCTCATCTTTTTTTAGCATGTAGACTGAAATGCACTAATGAAAATGAGGTGTTTTTGTTTTGCTCCTAACTATCTTAGACTGATAGATATATTTTGTGAATGCCGGGATTGTATGCGGCGTCGATATCGATATACATCCGGCGACTCCTTTTGAAAGAAGTGGTAGCGTGAACGTTAATTAGAGGTACGGGCGGAATGAGGCATCGGAGCGACGTTTTTTATTAATTAATTTCATTGAGTTATAATAACAAGATTTAATTAGGGATAATTTCTGTTAGCAAATGATTTCGTTGAGGAGGGCTTTTCTGCACCACGAAATTTTGTACACAAGGATTGAAGCACTGGGAAGGTTAAAAAGTATACTTAATTAAAAAGTTCCTATATTACAGTGGATCAAAAACACATCCGTGGCGTCATATGAGCAAATTGATGTGAACATAGGAGATTCCTTATTAATCAACGTGCTCACATGATATGACAAAGATGCCTTAATTCCCTAAAATTCTTAGAACTTGCATATTACACATCCTATCAGAAAACGCCATCCTTAATAACTAGGAGATTTGGGCTCAAACGGGCTCACTGGTGCTATGATAATACTATACAGGGTGTCCCACAAAAAAGTACATCGAAGTTCGAATTGATATGACTGCGGAAATATTATAGCTAATTCAATTCTGTAATAAACATGTTATTCGACTATTTAAACAGGTATTTAGGCTACCAGTTGCATAGATAAAAAAAAATTCTGCAGTCATATCAATTCGAACTCCGATGTACTTTTTTGCGAGACATCCCGTACAGGAAATAAAAATCTACACGTTACCCGGTTGCCAAAGTACATGGAAACGACCTAGATTGTGTAAAATACTGAGCTCGTCTGTCCATGATGGATCGTGGGGATGGATGTTCGGATGGATGTAGGATGCCATGGCTCGAGTGGCTCACGATCGGGGCAGGGCACGCGGGACACCGGCTGAACGTCGGCGATCACTGGCGCCGCCTCAGCTCGGCGTTTGGAGTGAGCGTGCACGCTGCTCAATGTGTTGCTTTTTTGGTTTTTATGCATTGCAGCGACGAAGATTCACAGGGAAATTAGAGTTCCACCTCTACTTGTAACGTGTCGTGGATGTCGTCCTTATCACAAACACTAGTGCATTGGTAGCCGGTCGAAAAAGAAAATTCCTTTAGAAATGGTATTTTACAAGTTCTCCCAAAGTGATAAAATAATTCTACAAAGAAACGCCAACTAAAATTAAAATCGAATGCCCCTGCTCTGCAGAAATCGTCATTGGGCCCGATTGCATCTTCTTTATCTTCTTTCGTAATACGCTTCAAGCCTCTGAACGTTTATCATAAGCTCGTTTTGTAACATAACAACAAATTATACTTGCGGAAACGAAGTATTTTCCCTGTAGTTGTTCCATTTCCGCTCCGCCATTTTACTCTCACTAACAAGACAACATTGTCATCGAAAAATTCGAGCGGAGTTTTACTGCGCAATTTGCATTATTTCACGCTGCAGATTAAATTCAAAGCGGGCACACAACTCCCAGAACTTAAGCCCCGGCATCCAAAAGCTGCTCAGTCACGGCATCATTCACCTCGCACAAGCTGGTTAGCGGCTCAAATCTTCGTAATACAAAAACTCGGATCATTTTCCTTGAAGCCGTACACACTCTTCAGTAATAACAGAGTAGAAATTCATAGCTCATCTCCCTGTAATCTAATGTAGGCTTTCCTATCGTATCATCGCTACGCTTCATTGGGACTAAAGTGAACGAATTATTTTCTTCGGATTCGGATGTGTGTTAGGAAATAAAGAAGAATCATTTGATTCGAACAGGGCTTTAAAGTGACCCAACGGGTTGCGGGTGGTCTAGTTATAAATAAAACTGTTATAGGTACTCTATGTACGTGCGTAAAAATTTTTGGTCGAAAGATTCGTTCATGGGGTAAATTTTTGAGCCCTCACTATTCAGTCCAGAGGCATAAGAAATATACATATAAAAGCAGGGCCTAAAGCAGGCGTTAATGTTATGAAATTAAGATCGTTCGAGATGTTTTGAAAAGCGGAAGTTGACAATGGCGCAATCACGTGCTCTACAAACAGAGAGCGTGCTCATTATCGCGTGCTCTCATTTCCTTACTCTAGCCAGTACATTTGAGGGCGAACGTAGGGGATACGTATTGCATTGTATCGTAAAAAGTTTCCGGACATTGCTCCTCAGAATGATTACGTACGAGATGAAATTATGGATGTTTTCAAAAATTCCTTTTGCGCCATGAAGAAATCAATTTTTATGAGTAGTATGAGACACTTGAGTGCAATTTTTAAAGCGACGTTAAAACAGAGTAAAAATTTATTCATAGCATGTAAATCCGGACAATCTCGAGAGGCGACTTCATTCCTGGCAATGCCCAACCCCCGCTTCTGTCGGCAGAGAGTTTTATGTACCAGCGACATCGCTGGCTAAATAAGCGACTTTCTTTTGTTGACTTGACGACAGCTGCAAATGAATGACTCAGTTTTGAAAAATTGGCTTGCAAAGTCGCTGTTCGCTCTGTTGATTGCCTTAGGAAATGGAAGAGCTCATTAGTAATGAGACTTCGTGAATAAGTTAATGCTCTATTAAGTAGAAATTGAGCACATTTAACTAAGCGTTTCAATCATTAGATTAATAATTAGTTTAATGCTGCCAGCCCACCTGCTATGTGATCCAAAGGAACGAAGAGAAGAAAAGACCATTTAGTGTGGTCTATTGCGAACGGGGAAACTGTGCACAGGTGTATTCTCATTCAAGGTCTTCTGTGCATACAAACATAAAGTTAAGGATTATGATGAAGAAAAGACAAAGAAGATAGAGCGAAGAAGGTTCGAAAATTGAAAGAAATAAATTAAGCACGAAAGACAGAAATACCGAAGTCTATCTATTGCTGAGGTAACCTATAGCAGTGCCCTTCGAGACGCCTATTCCCACAGCACACAGTAGACACTTGACAAACCTAACCCTACTGCCTATCCCACGCTTCCTGAGAGGAAGCATTCCTACGCATGAGCATTTCTATTGCATCGAATGAATTTTTGGATTTTATCGCTCAATCCATCTTAAAATACAGGAAATGGATTTCCATAATTGTGTTTATTTGTCAGGGCCTTTTTCAAGTACTCACAGCACGTTTGGACCAATAAAGCTTGTACAGAATAATTTTACTATAATGAATGTCAATTTTACAACTATTATTGTTATGGTGCAAACGAGCAAAACTCCGCATTCACTCGAGATTGTCATACTTGAACAACGAGCAGTTCAACGAGGTAAGAATTTGAATAATAATACAAAGAGACAAAGTATCGGAAAAACATCGCACGGAAGGCTTTATTTAATATGGAACAGAAATACCGACACGATATAAATTGAGAGCGAAACCTACAAAAATTGCGCTAACGCAACCACAAAACTGAGCTCACCAAAGACTCAATTGAAACAAATGTTGTTGATTCTGCGGTGCACAATATTAGGGTTAAAAATACAAATTAGGGTTAAAAATACTGTTAAGCCCTACGAGGGTAGGCCCTCGTCTCTTGAGTTGAAGTTCAGGTCTCCTACTTCAGTCTCCAAGAGCGTTAAGTCCTCATGTGGAGCTGACGCCCTCAATCAAAGCGATTCTCTGAGGAATAAAGAGGGAGGCCGGGCTCAGGTGCCTTGCTTGGTTGGTAAAAGCTTCTCGATGTCATCAGCCTCTTTTCTTGCTATTACGCGGAAAGACACTTGAATGATGAGAATTTTAATCGGATGGCCCTGCGGAGCGCACAGCTTACAGGATCATGTGAGCTCTGCAACGGACAGTGCACTCTTTCTGAAATATAGTTGCAAAAAGCTAGAAAAACTTATCTGCATGGTAAATCCTTTCCTCTATATATACAAGTTCGAAACCAGAGTTCAAGTCATCATACTTGCTGTCTATATTTTAAAGTTTGCCTTCTTTCTCCAGAAGTTATGTGACACCTTCGAAGTATAGCCTTCGAGCAAGTAACGTGTTCTGAACGGAGTTTCTGCTCCTTATTGAACTCTATTCGTTACATGCTTACGAGCAGTATAATGCCCATCTAGAACTTATTGGGCTACTGAACTAGAAAGACCAAACGTTCTCAAGAAATGCCGAAAGTTTTGCTGAAGCAGTCATTCGTCACGGGATATTGTTTGAATTGGGATAGCTAGAGAGATGGAGATTGCCAGTCCTTTTCGACAAGTAACGAGGTTTAAGAATCGCATAGAAATTCATGCCCAGGAAAACAGTTGCATTGAAAGAGAATTGCACTAAAACAAATTTGCCCTGAAAGAAAATTATTCGGAAAGAGAATTAATTGGAAAGAAAATCATTCGGAAAGAGAATTATTCGGAAAGAGAATTATTCGAAAAGAGAATTATTCGAAAAGAAAATTATTCGAAAAGAGAATTATTCGAAAAGAGAATTATTCGAAAAGAGAA
>VOMN01128305.1:0-17765 GCA_014899125.1 Orchestia grillus
CTCGCGGATATGTGAAGGCACACCATGCACACAAACCGGCGGCACACAGTGTGGCCCGGGCGTAAAGGCCCAAACATCTCCAAGGCATCCAAGGTAAGGTACATTCCAAGTAAGCCCCCTGCTCAGCTTGTTACGTGAATGGTAACGAGTACAAAGTAGCTGTACGTTTGAAGTAGCGTACGTACAGTCACTCACTGCAGATCCGTGCTTCCTTAACACTTTGACCACATCGTGCGCCATATATGGACACGCGATCATCTAACCTAACCTAACTTAGGCAAAGTAGTAACAGATATGAACACAAATTTTTAAGTTTTCATGAAATTTAGGTTTACTTCTCATATATGCTGGTTTAGATTAGAAAGAAAATTAATAGGACAATCAAATTTGTTGGAACAGAGTCCTTCACTTTTAAATTCACAAGCGAGATATTTGTCGACGTGAAATTTTACCTGTATAGAGGAATTGCGGTCAAAGTGTTAATATTTCTGCAAACCCTTCTGTTGAAGAATCTACACAGGTCAGGTTTACTTGTTAGTTTAAAGCTCTATCCACATGAAATATGATACGAAGAGAGCGTAGATAAAGGATCATTTAGTATGAACAACAGGGAATGGGGAATCTACGCACATGTTTTCCCATGCTGGATTCCACGCGCATAAAAACTAAGTTAAGAACGAAGAGGAAGAAAAGACAAAGAAGAGATAGCAAAGAAGGTGTGAAAATTAGAAGAAGCTGAGTGGATCGAAAAGATACGAGTCTCGAAGGGCTACCAATCTATAGCTAAGGTTCCCTAAGAGTGCCCCTCTGGGGACACCAGCTCCATAGCAATTTCCGCAATTTCCAGCCAAAATAAGCACACTAGCAGGTCTGCTTGTTATCATACCTTTACAAGTACATTAGCAACTCCACGCTGCAAGACATACAATCTCCCACGAATGTACAATCCCTTGGACATTTCCTTGCACAATTAATTTGCTCGGACCTCCTTCTTTCGAAGACGGATGACTCTTGTAGAGGGTCTGGAAATGTACATTCTCGACGCACTGAGATCGAGATGCTTGAATTATGGCCGGACAGGAAGGCGAGAGCTATAGTTCTCACTCTTCTTCATTTTACGGGACCCATAAATCTTAGCTCGCCATTGCGGCCCTCCGTTTACGGAAAATCTTTTGTATTACAAGCCTCGGAATCTTTTTGACGGAAAAGGAAAGTTAAACAGTCGCTCTCGAAGTTTTTTTGGATGTGATTTTTTCCTTCAATTCTCAGTTCGCTGATAGTTGAAATCTCTACCAATCTAATTTACTGTTTACAATAAGCAATTCATATCGATTTCGTTACTGTTAATTATATGACACCAACATACGCACAAATTAAAATTTATAAAATTCTCACCAATTCTTGTTACGCGTATTCCTAATTGTTCCATCGCTTTTTAGAGCTTTTCCTGCACATAATCTAGAAAAATCTAACGGGAGACTTCGAATATTTAATCTTCACGAATTCATACTCGAACGAGACAAAGGAGGTCCCTGCTGGATGAGCGCGAATTACATTTCAGAAATTGAACTCATGTTATCCTAATTCATGACTTGCATATTATACTTACCTGCAGACTCTTGAGAGACACAAATATAATGATGAAAACTCGTGAGCCTGACGCTCTGGCGACTGAAGAAGAGCTAAAATTAAGAAACAAAAAATCTTCTCAAACGAGTCGACCACGAACAGCCTCATCGCCTCGATTTCACTCGCGCGAGTTTTGCTAACGCTCAATGATCTTGCACTGTAAGAAAAAACTTGTTTCCATTCACGTTCTTTCATCTCCCACGCGTGCAACTTTGCCCTTCCTTCAACTCCTTGCCTTTGCAAATTCACCTTCTAACAGCGGCGGCATTGCAGGTCGGCATCGTAGCTCTGACGGTAACTGTCTCATCATTTGCGTTCTGAAAGGCGTGCAAAACAAGCGGCGGGCGCCCAACACCAGCGGTTCGACGCTGCAAATATCGCTGGGGAGAAATAAAAGGAGCAACAGCACCTCGGCATGAGGCATAGGTAAGTAGAGTTAAAAGATATCACATCGGGGATCCGCGCTGATAACAATGGGCAGGAAATGAGAAGGATACGCGTCCCTCGATGCTCTGGAAGTGTTCACTACAATGATGAAGCGCTTAGGCTTCTGTGCTTGCTTTTACAACTGCCATTTATTAGCAAAACAAAACAGATGAAGGTTGCACGAGGTCGCTCTAGTTAGATTTACACGTCGAAATGGTGTGGTTGAACATGAGTTATGATTTAACAAAATTTTTCAGTGAATTTCCTCATTTTTATCTGTTAATGAAAAGAATATGCTATCCCCATTCATTCCCTGATATATAAGAGAGGCACATCGTGTAGATACCTTATTCACATTATTTCAATTTTGCATCACCTCGCCGTTAATTTTTCACATGTGACTGAATAATAAATGAAGCGCGTAATAACAGTTGGTATTCCATTTTTCTTTCAGGAAGGTAACTTACAAAACAATGAAACAAGGCTGCAGCGCAGCTTTATGCGAAAGCGATTGCTATTTTTCTCTTTTCCGAAATATATTATCATATAGATTCCCTCTTCCTCGCGGGGGTCTCGCATTTACCGCCATAAACCTGTGCTCGAGAACAAGAAAGGGAGCTGGTGAAATGTGTACGAGAATAATACAACGAAGAGTCAACTGTACCATCAAAGAAGCCAATGAGTTCTAGCTTTTCTCGCTTGATGAGAACCTCTTCTGGGCTTCAATGTAGTCCTAAATCATCGTGAGGCGAGGTCGTCAACTTTAGCCTGTGTCATATTTTAATTTTCCCAGGAGAATGTTTCGCAAGTTTGAATGTTCTGAGACGAGCTTCGAGGTTTCTCAATGCGCCCAAACGGATTGCTCAACATAAACGCGCCTCCTCCAAATGTAAATGGGCTCGAGCGAGAAAGAGAGATCGTTGACCAAACTGACATATCAGAAGGACGTCTGAAGCAATACTGATGGCTTACGAGAAAACAAGTCCTTGCATATGCATCGAGAACTCAGAGCTCCCGACTATATAATTTTAAATTTCTGAACTGCAGTTACACGAATGTGGGGCACATATTTTTAATGAACCGTTTTAAAGAGAGCGTATACTCCGTGACATCAAGAAATCATGGAAGATGAACTAAATCAATAATATTTTTGATCGATGCTGATATATGAATGACGAACCACCTTTAAAGTCCAATTAATAACTTTCATACTGTGAATTACGATAGACAATTTTAATGACCTTTTTCCTTGACACAACAAAATATTTAGAGTTATTCGATGAGTAACTGAGCGCAAAAAATGAACAGCGCTACGCTGTTGTACGAGGTCAAATAATATTGAGGTAGAATGTTGGACCAGACGAATCGTTTATATTCGTTGAAACGGGAATTTAATTTTGAGTCTCGAATAGTAAAGGGAACGCTCGTCGAAAGGAATGGATCAGTTCAGATGTTGCAGAAGACATCAAGATGCTAATCTCTGTATACCTTTAAGAAAAAGTGTGGTGTAACAATTACTCAACTAAATTATTTACATAGATCAATTTTAACACTTATTATAAAGAGTCAAGCTATCTTGAGGACTTTACAGTGACAGTAGAACACTGAAATTCCACATGGTCCTGATTTTTGCAGCGATCACGTAAATAATAAATTTATTCTGATGGTTGTGGTCCGCCTTTGTGATTTACATAGGCAGCAAATTCATTTATGCTGATGCGGAATGGTCTTTAAATTCGAGACTTGTAGGTCGACATTGCGAGTCATATTAGAACTTTAAATTATTTATCCAAGTCGAAAGGTTTTGTAGGAGTGCTGGTGGGGAGACTTTCCCCCGTTTTCTTCTTCTTTGCTCTGTCCTTGTATATTCAACTATGACACTTACATATTCTTTCTTATGTTTACTACCCATTCTAGTATGGCTTATACCTATTCTCTGCTACGTTAACGATATATTCCATTATGGTTATTGCGTATTATTCTTTGCTACGCCAAATACGCATTCAACTACGGTAATAACATATTCGTTGTTATGTTAGCTACAGATTCAGCTATGGTTATCACGCATTATTTGCAACGTTAAACTACTCATTCAACAATGGTAATTACATATCCTTGGCACGTTCGTCAGTCACTCGACTTTTTTAATGCCACATTCCTACGTTCGTTAATGAGCATGTGACAGCGCGACGTGCGGAAATGCGGGGCAATGTGACGGTGCTGAATTTTGCCTTTGGTTTATTTGCGACCGAATTATATTAGATGGAAACGTCTCAAAATTTTCTGATTCGAAATTAGGTTCTTGAAGTTTTCTTGGCAACAAGATCAGCATTATGTTCAATAAAAGTGATGTTTTCTAAATGCTTATTCACGTCAAATCAGTAAAAGCGTGAGAAAACTTTTCAAATGTTTGAAACCACCCAAATATATTTTCAACCTCACTAATCCCCATTCAGGGAATTCAATAATTTCCCTAAAGAATTTATGTAGTTACCAATACGCGTATGCTTGTACATTTGTCTATACCGTTTCCACACCACCCTTCCATCATCACAGTACGATGTGAAGCAAGTATCTATTATACTGAAAAACAAAACCCCCATCATTATTTCTATCACAGGCTTTTTTCAAACTTGTTTGCATTGTATGTGTTTCATTTGTGTGTCACTCTTATCTGAAAAAATTGACAACTCTCTTGAAATCTCAATTTCTTGTTAAATGAGGATGTGAGTTTGCCTTTCATTAACATAGAAACTAATTTTGTTGTTAAATGAATTGAACTAAGCAGCTTCATTGAGGATTTTTTCGTTCTTTTGGTCGTATTCTTGAACGATTGCATCATAAAAATGTAATTAAGCTATTTTAGAGCTTGAATTTAGTGCCCTTTACATTCAAATGGAATTTTTCAAAGACTGAATATTCAGTTTCGAGTTCACTTTTGATGGATTTAGTGCATCACTGCTTGTGTAAGACAAATCTATCTGCAAAACTTAAGCTAACTCTGCGCTAATCCATTGTTTGATCCACCATCTATTGCTACGTGAGCATGAATCGGATCAAATAAAACTTTTTTTGTGGTGAAGAAAAATGGAAGTAAATTCAACTGTAGGCGAATAAATTTGCCTGCTGTGCCCAACTGATATGTAATGTTCTATTACTCTGATTATCACGGTCGCGATTATTTCATTATCGAAATATTACCTTATATGTAAGCTATGCTGCATTAAGCTCAGTTTTGTAGATGAACGTAGCGTATTAGGCTGCGTTATCTAAAATCTAAATAAGCAAGAAAAACTAACTGAATCAAGGATCATTTGTAAAAAGTCTACGGAGCTTAGTGCGAATATTTAAATACTTATCACGACCTAGTTCTACCATGCTTTTACGTTTGTATTACTACTTTCAAATAGCATTCTACACAGAGTAAGCATGTAAAATTCTATAAAGTGCGTATCTTAAATCACATGCGAGGAGAAATGACATGAAACAAATGCTTACGATGATGCACATTTTAAGAAAGTCGGAAGTTTATGGATCGAAATCAAAAGTTTTGCAATGCAATTCTGAAGTCTAAGCCCTCAAGTGAAAGTTTTGAGATCTAAGCAAAAAGTTTAAAGATTGGATCAAAAAATTCTAAGATAAGAAGCATATGTCCAGTACGCAGAGTTTAGAAGCTGGTCTTTTAGGTTAAGTTTGACAACAAGCTAAATCTGGAGGAGTAAATTTTTCAATACCATAACCACAAGTTTATTTTGTTCACAAAACACGGTGTCGTCTGCTTGAAACAATGCAGCACTAATTTACGAAAAGATTTAAATTTCTATTCGATTGATGTGCAAAATTATGCAAGTAAGGAAATTTTTTGCGATAATAAAACATTCGAATTGAATATTTAGAATTTGTATTGAAATTTGCTGCCATTAGGTATTCACTACAAAGATTG
Organism: Orchestia grillus; assembly: GCA_014899125.1. Classification (NCBI taxonomy): domain Eukaryota; kingdom Metazoa; phylum Arthropoda; class Malacostraca; order Amphipoda; family Talitridae; genus Orchestia; species Orchestia grillus. The sequence goes on from VOMN01128305.1 coordinate 5,999, forward strand.
CATAGCTATCAGAAGGGAATTAACATTTTAAAGCTAAATGCAGAAGTATTTCAGATGAACTATTTTCGAACGTTGTGAGAAAACTCAACATGCGTGCCCCTTTAGTAAACTAGTGTTATTGCTGTAATGACATTTTGCATTCGTTATTGTCGTACTCACGAAGGAGTTTGTGTTGGGCGCGAAGTAAGCGCAGACAAGCATGAAAACTCGAAAATTACAACGCGGGCAGGCATGATATTACTACCGGTGGGGAGGGAAAATCAGGCCTTACACCCCTGAGAGACACTTTTGACTCGGCACGAAAATCATTCTCCTACACACCCAGCCAGTTTCATTTCGAACAAATCCCGATTTTCTATTTTTTATAAAGGTTTTAAGTACGCTTCGTGTTGATTAAATTCGTGCAGATGATTAAATGCCTCGAGGTCATTTGTCACCGCACCTGCATGCAGTACTTTCTGGGTGGCCTAACATGCGACAATGCTAGTCAAATCGGGGCAATTCACGTGACCCGCCGGTGGTCACATCGCTGCCAACCTTTTTACTTTTCTGTGGAATTAAGTCTTATAGAAGAAATAAGGGACGTCCAGGCTTCATGATGAGTATAAATTTGACACTTTTGGCTGGACTTTTTATCGCCCGAACTTTTACGCTCTTCCGCAGAATGCGTTATTCGTGTACCTTATCGCGGTATTAAATCCGTGAAATTCTCGCCCGAGTTACTGGCGGGACACTGGGGAGCTCTCCACTATTCACGTTGCTAAAATCAATTTTCTGCATCCAAGTTACCTCGAGTGGCTTTATAGAGCTCTCGCTACTCCAACGTCTTGTATCCTCTTCCATCCTCAACATGGCAGTCGGCTCGCTACTCCAACCTCTTGTATCCTCTTCCATCCTCAACATGGCAGTCTGCTTGCTACTCCAGCCTCTTGTATCCTCTTCCATCCTCAACATGGCAGTTGGCTCGCTACTCCAGCCTCTTGTATTCTCTTCAATCCTCAACATGGCAGTCTGCTCGAGGTGAAAATTCCGCATGACGGACTACAGAACTGCAGGTGTCTTCATTTCTCATTTCTAATTTTTCTTGGAAATAATTGGACAAAGCAGAAGAGACTCCGGGCAGACTCCGGCTAATGATCTGGACTTGAACCGTTGCTGGAGTCGGCTCAGAATGTCTTGAGACTCTCTTTCCTGCAATTTGAATCAGTTTTTTTGCATGGAGAATTCTTGTCGAAGAAAGTTTTCTTTGACTTTCAATTGAGACGAGCGCTGTTCGCGGATCAATGACTAATTCGCTCTGAGTGCGACCCAAGAATTCTCGTAGGATTCAAAGAAAATATTCGGGTTCTGTCGCCAGTTGAAACCAGCTGTGTAATCACCACCAATCAGGAAGGTCCTCCTGTTCCTCTCTGTTTCTGAAGATGAGTTTTCTTTTTGATGCAAATGAAGTTTTAGAAAGTCGGTACTAACTATCGGGGACGTAACCTAATTTTTCTTAGTTACAACTAAGTGGGTAACCTATTTTAAGATGTACTGAAGCGGAGACTTTCTGTTTCTACGGTCAGGGAATGCCGTATGGGAACACACCTTGTGCTTAAATTCTCCTTTTTCCACAGTCAATACTAAATTGTCCCTTCTCTTTTGGCATGACATAGTCTGAGTTACTAAAATGCGTCTATCTGCAAATAGCACCACTACCTGCTGCTGGGGCGGAGGCCGACGGGCTAAACTAGCCCGATAGGCTTTGTTGGTCTCTCATTCGAATATCAAATTGACTTATTGGGAAGAGCTGAAGATTTAAGTCTTTAACACCACTTTCCACACGTGGGAAACACACAGGAAGTAAAGTATGTATTGAATTTTTTTAATATCTGAGTTGGACATGAGAATTTTCTTTCATATTCTACACGTTTTGTAGCTATTCTGGGAAACCTAGGACAAGCTAGTGAATATTTTTAGAAATTATCCTGCGGTTTAATGAATTGCTGTAGTTTTAAACACATGTTGAATTTCCATTCTCCACACATGAATTTTAGCTCCAATTCAAAATGCTACAGCAACTTCAAATGAACTTCACTAGATTTTAATTATAATTAAAGCTGTTCACAATTATCAACAGCTTCGTAGTATTATGATATTCCTATTATGATATTCCTATTAAGAATATTTATCAAATATAATTTAAGTAACGCCGTACTAAAATCACTGATCGTACTGGGGTTAATAATACCTAAGTCACTATCCGACGGTAGTAATTTTAGCCAGCTCCATTTCCTGAATTGGGACAACTCCTACCGCATTGATTCTCATAACCTCACAGACTTTTACTCGTGAGAGCAGTTTTTTGCCACTACACTTCCATATAGCCTCGAAACTTTAATACAATCTATAATTTATCTCCAAGAAAGCCACTGTAACTTTGAGAGAAAAACCGGTAACTAGAACCATTTCTTCATGAAAACTATGGGAAACATCATCGGAGTTCGAGAGTTCGTTAATAAGGCGGGAGTTAGCGTGTTTACGGCAACAACGCCACGTTCGGAGGCCCGACAGAATTCTTATAATAGCGAGGAAATTCTTAGAAACACCAGGAAATTCTTAGAAACAGGAAGAAATTCTTAGAAACAGGAAGAAATTCTTCGAAACAGGAAGAAATTCTAAGAAACACCAGGAAATTCTTAGAAACAGGAAGAAATTTTTAGAAACACGAGGAAATTCTTAGAAACACGAAGAAATTCTTAGAAACACGAGGAAATTCTTAGAAATACGAGAAAATTCTTAGAAACACGAGAAAATTCTTAGAAACACGAGGAAATTCTTAGAAATGCGAGGAAATTCTTAGAAACGCGAGGAAATTCAACGCGAGGAAATTCTTAGAAACACGAGGAAATTCTTAGAAACACGAGGACATTTTTAGAAACCGAACCAGCCGAGGCTTCTTTCGGAGCGATCTTATGAAAGTCATCCGTCTGTCGCACATGCGACGGATACCTGGGAGACCTTCACTCGAGTCTGACGCCCTCTCGATTTGGGGTCATCGAAGGGAAATTTCCAGAATATTTAATCTGAACGTGTCGACCCTCCCTCTGTTCCGAACGAAGATCTTTAGCGCCAGAAAACATTAAAATGAGCTATTTTATACTAATTAATCAGGTATTAGCATCAAGTGAACAAAGAAAGGAGCAGTAAAGTATCGGTAATTAGGTACGGGAATACGGGTTCTGCTTGTCACTGTCAGAGTACTTCGACTCTAAATGAACAGAGATTATAAACTATAAACCACCACATTAATTTAACATCAGCCTAAAATTTCAATATAGCATTGCTGATACTTCATGTTAAGTAATCGATAGTTACTTTACTTATAATTAATGAAATATTGTCAATTATGATTCACGTTTATTCTAGCTAAATTCTTATAGATACGGACGAGAGAACAAAGTTCTGTGAAAGAAGCCGCTATGTTTGACAGCTGATATCCCTGGTTGGCATATGAGTATTGTTCCTTTTTTTATCTTATATGAATTTCTTAACTATTTAAATACTTGCTGGGAAAAATCCCAAATAAGAGCAAGGGCTTTTTCATATTGCACGTGGCAAAGTAAGCCATTGTCCCCTATGAGGAAAATATTTTTCATTGTTACAATCTTTCACAGGCTTTGAATTTCAATTTTTTCCACGGGAGTGCAGATACTCGTACAGCTGAGAGATACTGACCACAAATTATTTAGTTAAGCATTTTCCCAGAGGAAAATATCCGGCGGTCATTTTCAGTTTTCTGAATTAATTATCTCGAACCGAGACGCCTCGCATCGCGGTTTTCATTTCACAGGCTCGCTCATATTCTTTAAGCACAAAGCTTCGGCGTTCGAAATTTCAAACTTGACGGGAACTGCCAACACAAATTCCGGTCCTGGACGAACTCGCGTTGTGATTTTGGTGTTGAGGATCGCGAGTGTTATTTTGAAATGAAAATCAGGTTCCCCGTTGTTATTTCAGTCTTCGAAAACCTCCAGGCGAAATTTTTATAACTTCCGTGCACCACTTGTGATTTCAGTGAAAAATTTCTGCACGACAGTTGACTCACTGCTTTATGGAACCCGAGGAAAGGCTTCTCTTTGCAGGCTGCAATCAAAATTCAGTGCGAAGAGGAGCTCTTAAGCTTTGTTTTTAAATGGGTCAGTCTTCTCTGCATGTTATTAGAGCTGGAAGCCATACTCGCGAGGGTAAAAGAACCAAGGGGCTCTGAAAGGATGTTTAAAGGCCTCGAGATCCTTTACAGCCAGGAAGCAAAGCTTTGAAGGATACGCAGGATTTCACCAGACCTCGTATGATAATCTCACGGAGCTAAGAAGCTTGAACTGAAAAATGACCTCGCTCAAAAGTGCCGCGCGTCTGGTTTCTGAAGGTAATGTTACTGCGAGATGGAGTCTCAAGGAGAAAGCTCGTTTTTATCGGACATAATGGAGCAATCAATGAAGCGAGAACGAAGACATGATTTCAATTTAAATGGCGCCAGACGCTTTAATTGTGCATCGTAACACTCGTTTGCGGTTGTTAGCTTAGAGACACTAAAGGTTTCATAATAACTACACCACATATTATCGAATAAGTGAAGTTTTCTCTCCACCTGAAACGAGATGAGGATTTTAAATCTAATCTATGAAACATCTAGAAAATTAAAGTTCCTTTTCGTGTGAAATAGAGATGTTTCATAGTATGTTCAAACAAATGTTTTAAAGATCTTCTAATGAAAAATTATTTAACACCACAGTAAAGACACGTTAACATTGCCTGCACGGGATAGTATCGCTAAAAATAAACAAATAATTTAAAGAAATCTGAAAAGTGATACTGTAAATACATCAGATTTGGTGCCATTGGAAGTGAAAATGTCTATCGTAAAAAATCAATTAGAACAGAGAGGAAGATTCCTGAACTTGAGTTTTTAAGAAGGACGTTGCCATGTACTCTAATAAAAAAGCTACTTTATTTGCAAATTGAGGTCAGAAAAGCGTGACTATCCTCCAATGGTGCTATGTGAGATAATATTTGGTTTTCGTTATTACATAAGTGCTATTTCTTAATGAACTCGTATCGCTAAAGTAATAGAAAATGTCTGCTATTCCCATGAAACTTTGCTTCTGTGCTTTAATATTATTATAAATACATATAAGGTAAATATTACGAGTATTTCATCGAGGTAAGGTAAATTTGTAAACCCACAGATCTGGGGAGTTCTGGCATTAAAATGACTTGTTTTCCGTTTCGCTTTTAGTTACAGAGAAGTGGAAATTATTGTTTCAACCCAGGAACAAGACACTGGAGAAATTTTGTTGCGAAATGTAATTGAAGATTGAGGTGTATATGTTAGTAGATCGTACACATGTACTCGGAATGGCGCTCGTATTTCGCCGGGATTTCAACCTTTACCATCCTGGTTTTCCCGTCTACTCGACATTCACGGCTGACGGGCATTCCATAACAAACAAATTATCCAGAAAAGAATCAACGTTTATTTTCACCCTGAGGTTATTCATAATCTACTCGTACGAACGTGGCGTTGGGTGTATGCAAGTGAAAAAAGGCTTAACTTTAGAAAACGTCGCACAGACCACTGTGGCATCGCACATTTCAGGTGCAACAGGCGCTGCTGAGGGCACTGCAAGGGGCGCTGCTGAGTTGAGCTACGTATATTTAGGGAAAATTCACATGACTTGTTCATATTTAGAAACATTCTATTTATTCGAGCAAGCAAATGATGGAACGAGACGAAAGACCTCGTCGTTAGCTCCCCGTTAATATGACCACCGCAGTGTGCTACGATACCTCAATGTGGGCGTCGAGGAAATAGAAGAGAACAGAATAGAAAATGGCAACCGGAACGATGGTGCCGAGTAATCTGTGGTGGATCCGTACTTGGATCGCCGCCCAAGTGCTGCGCCACACGCGTACATCGTACAGAGGATCGTGTGTGTAGAGAGAGGCCCGCTACCGAAATTTCACCGTGAATAAAATAGCGAATTTAGCAAATGTATTCCAATTTGGAAACTGGCGATCCAAAGTGTTACTGTTAGGTTATCTCAGCTATAGTTCTGGCCCTCCAGAACTTCTATTTTTCGTGCCCACTCTACGTCTTCGAATGTGCACACTTTCATATTTATCTCTTCTTTATCTTTTCTTCCTTTCATTCTTGGCCTGCTGTTTCTATGCGCAAGGGATCCTGTGTAGAAACCCACATTGTACACAGATTCCCCGTTTTTTTTCAGCCTATACTAAATGTTTCCTTCTCTTTCGGTCCGACATAGTCTGAGTCCTGAAGCGCTGAAATCTATACCACTACTATTACCACTACCCTCAATATGGAACTTTTAGTATTCGGTAAATTAAGGAATTGCATCGCAATGTGTCCGGTTGAAACGTTGCAACGCACTACGAAAAGTGAGAAGGCTGTGTCGGAGTCTGGAGCCTTAAATTCATTTTCATCAGGAACATGGATGATCACGTCGAGCTAAAACTTCGCTTGCAATAAATTTCACAAACTTCAGCAAGTTACCAACTACCTCCGGCAGAGATGATTGCCTCCATATCCGGATTACGTGCCAATCATTGTTCGTCTCGCTGTTATTGATTCTTTCCGTGATACAAAACTTCGAGTCGGCGGCCACTAACAAGGACGTCTGTTGTGACGGCCGTAACGGGACTTATAATTTCCAGACCGCTCCCATGAGAACTGCAGCGGCCCTAACCCAGACGATTAAATTGCTCGACGATATCGTAACCAATGCCATATCGCCGTCTAACTTTGCTTTAGGGCATCGTAAAGGGCGCAGTAATGCACGCCATTATCCAAGGCCCCAGCTTTTTAAACTGGAAAAAATACTCGCCCGATTTTCGGGGTCTGCAACATTACAGATGAATTGAACGCTAATGCAGTTATGCATCTGCCACGAAACAGAGATAGCTCATTAGACGCCTTCTTTTGCACTCAACTCCGATCATTCTACAATTCGTTGATAAAACTACCGAATTTCAATAGCGAGGCTTACTTTCCGTAGGTGATATTTGAATCGGATTTTCGCTCGATAAATAGATGGATCCATCAGGCTGGAAGTTTGGTTCGTCTAAGCGATGTCAAAATTGAAGCAGCGCCTCACGAATAAAAATCGCAGAATTTCATTCCAGAAATGCATGTCTCAGGAAATAATTTTATAGATTTCCAAGTAAAAGTCATGGTATTCAAAACAGCATGCCGTTTGAACGCAGAAAATATCGTGTTTCTTAATTTACGACGTTGTTGATGAAAATGACCTCATGGTCATATGAACATATGAAAGCATAGTCAAGTACAACATTTCGGTTGAGCGGGCACGGTAAGTACATAAATATATACGTGGTTTCATTAACAAGAATTAACTGTTTATCTATGTCCTAAAATCGAATGCGCTTCATTAAAATGACAAAATTGGTTCACTGAATCGCAGACATAGACGTGAATACATTTTCAATTTCCCGAACTCGTGGTGACTTTGGCAACGTCATCTCGAGCGCGATCTGTACGCATATATCTCGTGCAATGCAATATAGATCAGAAAGATAATCTGCAGAAGCTGGCGGGATAAAAGCAAGAATATTCAACAAGTAAAGAATGGAAGTGAAAAACTTTGCATCTAACTCTCAAGGCAGCGCAATGAGGGTGATGAGACCGAGTTACAAAAGTTGTTAAATACTGCAAATGACTGCAAAAACTACGTCATTAAAGGGTCGTTATGAAAGTTAAATATTTTATGAGCTCAGAGTTAACTACTCGAAATTCATTGCTAATTTCTTCTTTCTGAAATAATTTACAGGAGCAGTAGTAGTTTTTTATTTAGATTGCAGTGTTTCAGTGATTCTGACTATGTCACGCCGAAAAAAAACAAATCGTTTGGTATAAACTATAATGAAATATGCACAAGGTGCATCGTACACATCATCTATTCAGAAGTTACGTTCCCAAACAGGATCCCCAGCACAGAGAAAGACCAAGTTAGGAATGAAAAGATAGAAAAACGAAAAGGTAACAAATAAAGTGTGAAAATTTGATCGAAGTAAAGTGAACATAAAAGAAAGAAGCTCCGAAGGCCGATCTACACATAGCTGGAGTAATCTAATAGAGTCTCCCTGGAGACGCTGGCTCCCATAGCATATGATAGACAAACCTGACTAACCTAACCTAACCTAACCCTATTGCCTCTTCTAGGCCCGGTTAGGTTGACACTTCTCCCACCTCAAAGAATAGGGCAAGCAAATATAAATCCACTACATTTACACGAATTTGGTGAAGTTTTTCATGCTCTTTTCAGTTCTCCAACATCATTTGTGTTCGAATAAAGTATCAGTATACTGAAGTATTGGCAATCGATGAGAAGAAAATGATAACAGTTAATGGCTTGAAACAATTTCTGAGACTAGGAATAGTATTCACAAAGCAGCCAAATGATAAAAATTTAGTTCTGAAAACTTTGGAATCTGTAAAGTTTTTATGAAATTCACCGCAACTGAACGCAGAATTACGTAAGTATTAGTTCATTAGTTACATAAGTATTAGTTCATTAGTTACGTAAGTGTTAGTTCATTAGTTTCGTAAGTATTAGTTCATTAGTTATGTAAATATCAGTTCATTAGCTATGTAAATATCAGTTCATTAGCTATGTAAATATCAGTTCATTAGCTATGTAAATATCAGTTCATTAGTTTTGTAAGTATTAGTTCATTATTTACGTAAATATTAGTTCATTAGTTACGTAAGTATTAGTTAATTTTCAGCTACCCTGAAGATCCTTCACAAACGATGCTTTAACGCCCTTTACGTTTTTTACTCAACATAATTGCGAACGTTCATGCACAAAACTATAAAAACTGTTATGAATACGAGAAATTCAATCACTTTATCAAACATGAATTCAAATAAAAAGGAAAAACGTACAAAAAATTCATGAACAGTTCTTAATTCGAGCAGATGATTAAATCATTCAAAATTCGGCGAATGAATCATTCGTGATGGTTACTCAAAATGTAATGGCGTACTGAATGTATCAAAACCTTGAAAGTTTCCTACTTGTAGAGAACATAAAAACTTTCACAAGTACCGTAAAGGTTTTCGAAAGCTAATCTAAGGGTTTTCAAAGGCTAATCTAAATGTTTTAAAGAGCTTCTGACCTTCTTGAAGAGCTCTTGACGCTCGGAACTTCCCTGGCAAATGGGAGCTGCAACATCGTCCGGGCGACTTCTCTCGATGAAGAGCTACTATCAAGTGTTCATAATATCGGGAGGTCACAAGAGCTAATGAACATTGGTGCAAGTGTTCATAACATCGGGAGATCACAAGAGCTAATGAACATTGGTGCAAGTGTTCATAACATTGGGAGATCACAAGCGCTAAATTAGTGCCAAGGCTCATAGGGCGCAGTCCGTGGCCGAAGGAATCAATTGATCCCTATACAGAGTGTAGCTTGTTTGGATCGAATATAATTGAATATCGTGTATGTAAGTACGTGATTTGGTTGAGTTTCTGCGGGTCATCTCGTGTAGCGGTGGGTAAGGTCTTGGATATGGATCATTTCTCGCTGCTATATTCTTTACCCACGAAACTCGCAATGTAGACAGACATTCCGTCCGTAAAATGAGGTCGTTAACTCATTAGTGTACAAAGAAGTATATAGTTTAATGTCACTATAATTAGATATCAATAACCTTAACATAACAGACTTTTAGTGAGAAAAGATTTTCAGGACTTCCTTCCTGGAAGCATACGTGAGCGGAGCAAGGAGTAAATTTACTAAATTTACTCATTAAAATTTACTAAATTTATCACCACTGACAAAATTATCCGCCAGGGATTGAGCTTAGGTAGAACTTACGAAAAAATAAACTGACCACATTCCAACAAAACAAAAACAGAGGCCGTCGCAACTCAAAATGAATTGTTGCATAACTCAAGAAGCAATTGTGTAGAGTGTGGCCCAGAAGTGAATGCCTACTGAAGCAAAATTATTTGGGCACGAATATTGCGATGGAGGTACGAGGTAGGGAAGCCATTTTACAGATTATTATTTTATAGGCCAAAGCCTCCTTGCGGAAGAAATCGTGTACTGACCACAAAACTCGGATAGTTAAAGGTATTTAGAACAGTTATATGGCCTACTTACACTTGCTAGCAGCCTCTCAAGCAGACAAGATCCCATTGAGAACATGTTACTTCAACCGTGCTTTCGGTGAAGCTTTGCCTGCCTTCTACAGTTATGAACAACACATCAACAAGCGCTGTTATGATATGGGCGTGTACAGTTCGATATTCTGCTAAGCTTCAATAATTATTAACCTGAACGAAAGGACTATTGTTCATTAACATGTTAAAATCCCCACTTGTTAGATCTTAACACTGATTTGCATATTGCTGTTGCGCACTGCAACGTTCCATGATAAAAACGCGACCCTCGGCAGAGCAAAATAAGTACAATATTTGATTACAGGAGCATTGCCCCGCCATCAAAGGACCTTCCCTCCAAGTACATCTGTCAGACCTCAACATGATCGATCCAGTAGAGGGCCCGCGTGCTGTAGCGAAGACACAGACATGCGCAATTGCACTGATAAAGCAATTTACTCGCGTAATTGACGACGCATGGCAGCAAATTACATTAAAATTTATTCATATATTTCACGCCGCGAACATGAAAGCTGTTTTGAAAGTGAGTGGCAGTTAAAACCTCATCCATAAACATGTGAATACCTTTTCGTGTTTGTTAAGTGTTCATGTTATTTACAAGAAGCCCTCCATACACGCGGCCGATCAACTCAAATGAACACCGTCCAGATAAATCGAAAGGATTTAGCTAAAATATGCTCCGGCTAAAGGCGATGAAGGCATCGAAAATTCGATGAGAGCACGTAAGAAGCGGAGTGCTATTAATACCATTAATACAACGATAAATGCATGAGATCCTCCTCATTTACATGGAATCCGCTCAGGCACATTTGAGAGGCTAAAAATGCACTGCGAGCTTGGAAAACTAATTGTTTTTGGTACATTTAAATATTTTTCAAACCGGAATCGACTTCAGTGTTGTTTCAAAATAGCAATTGTTTTCAGCGAGCTGTACTGTCGACTCGAAATCCTGGTTTGGTAAATATAATGTCAAGTTGAGACATATAATGTCGAAGTTGAAGTGAAGGTTGGTAAAATATGAATGCATTAAGTGACTTTTGGAATAAAACAAAAAGTTTGACTACAATTAACATACCGTTTCTGAAAACCTTTCTTTATAACATTTACTTTCACACTGTATGCTAATTTTCATTTGTAAAAGGAGTGGAGAAGAAAAAAAGGGCAAGCAAGATCGCCGCTTTGAAGTATAGATCAGTTACGCCTAATGTCTATATGATAAAACACGGAAACAAACATTGAACAATTAAAATCGAACATTGAGTCCATCTCCCGTTGGGCGCCGAAGCTCCTTTAGACTTGTGCCTCATAATAACACCGGTTGTGCCTCGAATTAACGTTTCCCTGCAATGAATTCCTAATTTTAAATTAAATGCATTTTCCATTGAAGGTGCATCATTGCCGCATCGAGTGTACGACAACTAAGGCCTGTTCGGCACTATGTCCTATTATGAGCCTGCATTTTTATTCAAATTAGTACATTGCGAAGGAAGAAGTAACTACAGTACGTGTCTCGGGAGCACCAAATGCGGTACGGGGAGCAGTTAAGGACTATGAATT
>VOMN01128307.1:0-37630 GCA_014899125.1 Orchestia grillus
GGCCGCTACATTTCAAAGTAGCGCTGCCCAGCTCTGATAGTAGGTTGTATTGAAAGATATTAAAACTGTTCCCAAGCTAATGCAATGTAATAATGTAAACCCAAAGGAAATTTGGGTCAAAATTTCCAACAGCCTGGCCGGTCAACTACAGGAATTGTCTCGTTAAGTTGTGTCAATTAATGAAACAAATCTATCTTAGCCTAGCATAACCCTAACTTAACTCTCATGTAACCTGGATGGTGCATAAATGCAGGAGCCAGTTTGTGCATTATAAACTAATTAACAGAATTTTTATTGCCATAAACTTTTTGAAAATAAGTTTCTGTGACTCAAGAGAGAATCCTATCCAATGACACCTAATAAAGGCAGTGTAAAACAAATGACGCTTTATGTAGTATGCAATTAACTGCAGTAAAGTAAATATGAATCAAAATTTTCATTATTGTTCTAACCTGGGTCATAAGCATTCATAGATATTTGTGTGACACAAGCCTGCCTTCTGATAGAGATTTGGGAGTGAATAGGCCTAAAATGAATTTTGTTGCATTTTATCTGATTTGTAAGCCTTTCATTGTGAGCCTCACAAAAGGCAAAATAGTTGAGCAATTTCATTGCCAATTATTGGTAATGCAACCTTAGCCAATCATTGGTAATGAACTCTTAGACAATCATTGGTAATGCACCTTTAGACAATCATTGGTAATGCGCCCTTTTATCCACATACACAAGTGCATTAACTTCCCTATTTCATCAGTTCTGTCCATGGAAGCTTGCCTGGGTGTTGACTTCTTCTAATTGGGATATTGCCACATTAAAATAAAGATTTGGTTGTATTAAAATTGAGATTTTGCTGCATTTGAATTTATTGCAACTCCTAAAAATTTTTTGAGCTGCAGATGACATAAAAGCTGCATCTGATGCACTTCTAAGCAGAAAACAAAATTTCAACCCCACACTCTATTCTCAAATATAGGCAATACAAAAAAATTTAGGATTAAGAAAAGTTTCATATAATTTACCATCGCTATAATCACCTGCTAAGCCAAAGAAAATTTCTACAAAATAATAATTTCAAAGCATTGTCTTCAAACTTTATTTTGTAGATGTCTTGGGTTACCCTGAATGCTAGGGCTACTTGGGATGCTATTTTTTTAATTACAAGTTATAGCAGATGGAATTTTTTATATACCAATTCTTAGCTCTTACAAAATCTACAAAATTATTTTAAATGTGATACAAAAATTAATTTTAGAAAGTCAACAAAAGACTTTGTATACAGTTCTGTGTAGCACTGTGTAACTGTGCCTCTGCTCCACTAAGCAGCCCTTCAAGACTTCAGTCTTTTGTGTCCACTTTAGCTTTAAGTATTTTTTATCAAACTTGTCAACACATCAGATGTAAGTCAGCTTTTGTGGAAAATATTGCATCAGTTTTCCTGCATTTTTTTTGCCTAATCCCTAAAACAGAGCTTTCTTTTTATATATTGGTAAGCTAATATATTCCATTTTAGCAACTTACTGTAATTCTTTGATAATTTTCTTGCATTGCTGCTGTACTAAGTGTCACATTTTTTTCAGTTTTTCCAGACAGCAGATAGAATATTTCAAACATGCGTTTAGTTATTCTTGAAACAGCAGAGAGTGTGGCTGAGTGGTCTGCTCGGTACATCACTAAAAGAATTAATGACTTCAATCCTGGTCCAGACAAGTTCTTTGTGCTCGGCCTCCCCACAGGTGAGTTTGTTTTTAGTGTTGCATGTCTGTTACTAGGCACACAGCACTAGAGTTCATTCTTTTAAATCAGGGGTTGGCAAACTTTTTTACCCGTAGATTGAAATTTGACCAAATGCAAATTTTTCTACAAAAACTGTATTTGTATCAAGGTCTTAGAAAATCTAATTGATTCTTTTTATTTTCCTTAAACGACCCCTTACTGACCCCCATAAATTTATCAACCCCTTGAGTTCTGTCATCGACCCTCAGGGGTCAATATTGACCACTTAGCCAACCCGTGTTTTAAATCAAAGAATGAACAATTGTTCATGTGGGTTTGAGCCCTCAGGGAAGTGTTGGGAGTGTGAGGGGAAAAGAATCACTTGTCAGCATCCCACACACTAGAGCACTTTTATAGAATTCTTTCTTTTTGATAAAATTTGCTTATGGTATCAGTTTTTTCTTGATAGTATATTTATAGAAACATTTGCTCTCTCTTAGTTGTCTTCTCCCTATTTGCAGTATTGGCTTAGTGCAAAATTCTTGTGGGTGAAACAGTTGAGTTAGTGAAATTTTTGCTGCTTATCTTTGTATTGCTAAACTCTTCTTTCCTTCCTTGTTTTCTTTTAGTTCATTTGAGTGAGATTATCATTGGTGTTGTTCACATGCTTATTTGGTAGTTGTGATGAGAAACTGGTATTTAAGGCAGTCAATTGAATGGTTGTTCCAATGCCATCCATTGTAGAAGAAGTGTGGAAGGAGCACATCTTTTTGACTTGAAAATTTGGGATGATGCTAATTGGGACTTTAATTATGTCTAGCAATTAATCCTAGTAAGTGCACATCATTCAACAAGGTGATTGGTCTAGTGTTGTGTAGCATGTCCGTCACTATTGTGTCAGACTGTTGCAGTGCACTTCAGGGCATATTAATGCACCACATCCTCCATACACATTAATTAAACACCATGCTGCCAGAAGTGAAAAATGCAAGAGGGAAGTGTTGGAGGGGCTGGGAATTAAAGACATTGAAAAAGCTAATAGTGCTGTACAATTTAACACCATTACACACAAAAGCATCTCACAAACTGATTATAGAGCAAGCACTAAGAAAGTCAGGGCAAACAGATGGTCAAGTTACTAGTTAGACCCCCCAAGAGAGGAACAAACTAAACAGCATCAAGTCCACCACTAGGCCCTCTATGTCCTGCTGCCACAGGGATAGACAGTGGGAAATAAAGCTATGCTGACTCCAAATAGGACATATCCAAGCTACCCATGCACACCTTGGGGAATGAGAAGAAGCAGAGAGGTGTCACCACTGTGATGTGCCTCTTACAGTGATGCACATTATCACCGTGTCCCACCTGTGATGCTGCAAGGAACACCTGTTTTAAATGGTGCCCTCTTCAGCACTTTTTTTTTCACTTGAAAATTTTTCTACGTGGTACATCAGGTTAGATTACGAAGTTAATTAAGTTAACTGTGACTGTTAGGTTAGATTACATTATCTGTAGCCAGGTTGGATTATGGGAGAGTGATTCAAATTATGCAAAATGTGGTTGAACATGGTTCATGTAAATGAAAAAATTAGGTTGGCTAAGGTTACATGCTGGGATAGATTATGTAGGAGTCAAGGGCTCAATACCTACTAAAAAGCACTCCCCTCAATCCTAATGTTGCGAGAAAAAACAAGAAGTCAAATTAAAAACTGGCAACAGATGTCACCCGAGTACATGCTAATAAATTTTTCGTAATGGTATTGGGCTACTCGGACGTAAAATAGTGTTGCTTGGGTGTGTTGTGAGCAGCACCTTAGGGTCATTTCTCTGGTATCGGTGGTGGTCTTATCTTATTTTTTCTCTTGATTTCCTGTGCCAGTTTAAAGAAGAGATTAGCATGATAAGGTAAAAACGTGTCACTCAACAGTGGCCTACTTGTACTGGAGATCCAAGTGTACACCGAGATGTACAAATATTGAGTTTTTAAAGCATTAAAAAAATTTTGTGGAGTTATGTAATCAAGTTGTAGTGTTTGAAACATAATTAACAAATTGATAAATGCACACTTAGGCAGGAGAATTATTTTGTTCTGTGATGCTTTGTTAATGTGGGTTTGTTGAGCAAGTCTCGTTGCCAATAATGAACTCATTATTAGTGATTAACTTGCATTGCAATGCGTGTGCATAAGTTTCGTCGAACATTTCCTACTTTATTTCCTGATTACAAGTAAATTCAGTTGCATTTTACATGTCTAGGACGATTTAAATGTTAAATAAAGTTACAACCGAAGTGAATACTCTTCAGTGAGGTTTTATAGTGAGATAAATATATGTTCATCTCATTCATCATTCATTTCATCCATGCGTTTCAAATCATTAAGTAACTGACCACGATACAAAGGTTTTCAGCGCTCTTACCATCTTATGGATACGGAAATCATACGCTCAGGAACAGAGAATGTTTACTGGAGACATCTCAAAGATTGCTACTAAAACACAATGATAATTACCACAAGCGAATTTGGAGAACACAGTTATATAATGCCTACCAAGAATAGGAATTCAAGTTCCTTTCCCTACATGATTTCCCGTCGTAACTGCAAAGGCTAGTAGGTCACAATTGAAATTATAACTTGACTGAGGTGACGGAAACTTGACGTCGAAGAGGTGAGAGGGCGTTACCGTAGTGTCGTATGTAATTGGACGTATACGATTTAGTCCGCGTGGGTGACACACAACGTATATAAACTATGCTCGCATTTTGCAAGGTAGACCCGACACCCGCAAAGGTGTCGAGGAGACCCTAGGTCCCGTGTTCTTTTGGTCGATGATACCCTCCGTAATTCTTGTTCTCAGGTCGAAAACCTTGCTTCTCAGGCAGTTCCGTGAGGAAGTCTTTGTTCGCGATAAGTTTTAATGGTCACCATTAGATGAATTGTGACTTCTAATTACTGTAAATAACGTGAAGCACTCGCAAATGAAGAAGGAAGTTTAAAATTTTCCAGTTTGCGTAATTTTATTTAGAAGAAATATGCCCCTGCCTTGAGTGTGGATGTTTTCTTCCTCTCCATCCTGCCCCACACGTTGCCCTTTTTCCAGCGAAGTTTAGATGGAAGCGTAAAAGCGAAAGAATTTGACTGATTAGGAAATTTTTAATATAATTTTAACCGAAGTGAATCTTTTCCAATAAGGTTTTATAGTGAGATAAATATATTTTCAACGGTCGTCCTCGCACCGTAGGCATACATGAAAAAAGTCTGCTTAACTCTTTTCGCCAAATAATTCTTTCATCTCTTTACATAGTGTTTGAGCGTGTGCTGTACACACGACTATGGCAACGATTCGTCTCACGCAGATTATTTCTCTCACACTAGGACGATTATCCTCATTCGGTGATTCTGACAAGCGGTGTTGATTATGTTTGAATAGCAGCTAGGTTTGAAGGATTCATCATTTGAATTTTCTCTTGTTGGATGCTTGACGCACTTGTCGTGCAATGATCGCCACTGGACTTTGCAGGCGGCACGCCCCTCGGCACTTACCAGAAGCTGGTCGAGTTCCACAAGGAGGGAAAGGTCAGCTTCAAGTTTGTGAAGACCTTCAACATGGACGAGTATGTGGGTGAGTTGACACACGCACTGTTATTTGTCCTTCTTTAGGCAGGTCCTGGAAGCCGTGGTTTTCGGTTGCAGCATCTTTAGCTGGTTACTCAGGCTTGTTGTTGTCGTCTCGGAGATTTAGTGTGACCCGAATCAGGGAAGATATTCTCGTTATTGCTCTAGTTATGCTAGCGTGTGGCGGTGTGAAGCCGCTCGTATTTATTGGGTACGAAAATTTGTGATCAGAGTATTTTGCTTTCTGTGTATAAGTCTGTCATGGGTTGTTTCACAGTTCCTGTTAAATAAACTAATTGTTGCTTTTTAGCTTGTGAAGCTCTGAGCATTGATTTTTTGCCATTTCATTAAAATAATACGTGCTTTGCCAAACTGTTGGTACGACTAAGGAATATGAAAATATCTATAATTAAAACATGTTTGGACTGGAAGGAAAAACTACATACGTAACCTCTTTGAATCGCCCTTTTTTTTTACAATCGAGGGACTTCAGCCCGAGCTATCTATACAAGCAAGGAATTAAAAAATATGGCTGAAACCAATTCTTATGTAACTGGAGACGTAAACTCGACAGCGTCTTTAACTCATCAGTTTCTTAGCATTGCGTACTGAATTTCAGGTATTCCTCGGAACCACCCTCAGTCCTACCACACCTTCATGTACGAGAACTTCTTCAAGCACGTCGACATCGACCCGTCCAACGTGAACATCCTGGACGGCAACGCGCCCGACCTGGTGGAGGAGTGCAGGAAGTACGAGGAGAAGATCACGGCTGCTGGGGGCATTGAGCTCTTCATGGGAGGTGGGTGGAGTGCTGGGGCCTGGTGTAAGGCCTGCTGCGGTCCAGGGCTGTTGGTGTAACTGGACTTGTTCTGAAAACTCAAGTTCTTCATAAAACCAACGTTCACTATACCCGCCTTGGCATCAAGTGCAGAATTTGGGGGATAAACGAGTTTTTGATGCAGATATTGACGTGGTCTTTTAGGAGATGAGTAATTTTGGCCTTTGAAAAAATACAGCGGAATGATCGAGCATTATTCTCATGTGTGCAGCATGCTAGAGCAACGTCTGACTGAGAGAGAAAGGTTTTTCAGAACTAAGTTAAGGTTTAGATGGTCTGTTGTTGAGAAATATGTGTGCAGTGACGTTCAAAATTAAAAAACAGGATTTAAATGTTCGAATCCTAAGTTAATAATAGGTCAATTTGCCTATAATTTCCACTGAATAAAGGTATATGTTAAATATTTACCTGACTTTTCCGGTTAAATTAAAGGATATATGAAAAGAAATTAACACTTTGCTATTTCAAGTGTCAAAAATTAAGGAAAATGAATGAAAATAATTGTGGTACTCACAAATGGTTCATATTCCTGTCACGCGACGGGTAAGATAAAGAAGGAAAAGCTTGCTCGTCATCAGTGCAGCATTCATCACAACAGCACAACGTTCTCCAGTAGATATGATACAGATGTTCCATCCGAAATTGTAAAAGTTTGGAATTAAAATCATACGGTTGAACAAATTTCTCGACTTCCGAAAGTGTTCTGAGCCGAATATTGAAAGTTTACATTGACATTGAGTGACTTATTACAGGAAATAAGCAAAGCAAACCAAGAAAAACTGCTCTTTACATTTGTCGTGCTCTCCAGAATCGTCTCGTCACTGCAACACACGTTTTTACGCAAGCTCAAGATGAAATATCTCTTTCTCGACGAACTTTGTCGAGATGCTTGCATGAAATGCGCCTCCATGCCACTAGTCTTCGGAAAAAGCTACTGATAAGAAAATCAAGATAGCTAGATAAGCTTCCGCAATTAAGCAGTCATTTGGTCTGAATAAAATTGGTGCCCAGTGTTTTTTGGGGGTGGATCAAAATTTAATACATCTAGTAGCGATTAAAAACACTATGTAAGAAAAATCGGTGAGAGTTCCAAGGCTGTGTCAAGAAAAGTCAATTGGAGGAGGGGGATAACTGTCACGGTCTTTGATATTTCAGAGTTGGGTACTACACTCTTGGACGTTTAAATTCAAGAGTTAATGGTGTAATTACCAAGTTTACTTGGACAACATGTCGTGCCAGGGTTGCAAAATTCTCGAGTTGAGATTCATGTGTTTATAGAGAACAACGCTTTTTGCCGTAAGTCGTAACTTATGGACTATCTAACATTTGAGCTTACGAGCTGGTCACTCCAAAGTCCCGGCCATAATCCTATCGAGAACTCATGCAAGCCATTAGAGCAGAATGTCATAGGTAGAAATCTAGCTAATGGGGCGGATTCATGGATAAAATTTCAGGATACTTGGGTAAAATCACAGTGGTCTAATAACAAATTTAGTGTAATTTTTACGGCTCAAGATGTGCTGCCGTGGTCCAAAATTAGGATCTAAGTATAAGATTTAAAGAAATTCTCTTGTGTTGTGTTCATTTATTTATTTTTTCTTATAAGGAATTATTTCGCTCCTTAATATTGGACACTTGAAAATAAGTAAACTTTTAATTTCTTTTTGTATGTTGTTTCAACTCACCTGAAAAGTCGTAGCAAAGTTTACCATCTGTAAACCTACATTTATTGGACGTTAAAGAAAAATTGACCTTTCCTCCCTTTAGATTTCGAACTTTTGAATTTGTTCATAATTTGTAGCGATCCTTTGAACCATGTGCGTGAACCACGCTTGAACTACGTGGAGCAAGGACTGCTGCTGGTGGTTGTATCATAGCTACGGCAGATGTCTTTTGGACGCCAGACTTAACAATGTTCTCAATGAATGTTTGTTGAAGATCATGTTCTCTCGTGTCATTTTTATTGTGTTTACTTCACACAAGGAAGTGTGTACCTAGTATTCGGTGCATTGATACGCTCTTTGCCTTTCTCATCAAAGCTCTTCCTGACCTGTAACAACCTTCCTCTCTTCGCATCAAGATTATTTTCTCATAGCACTTTTATCCATTTCGTCCGAGCACAGCACCTTTTGTCTGTTCTAATGAAGACACTAAAAATTGTAATGTACCCTATTTCCTCCCTGCAAAAGAAATCGATCCTGTTTAAACTAACGCGTCTGTTTGGTTGCTAGAGACACCTAGACCTTGTTCAAGGAGATGAGGTCAGGATCATATGTAGTCTCGAGTGTCGACTGTATTTTTATCTATCTCAAACTCACACGAGCAGAGCGATCGTGTGACATATCGGTTATCAAGGGAGATGATGGTGAGAGAGTAGAAATTCCCAGTTTGTGTAAATAAATATTAACTCTCTAGTGAGAATCGATTACCCTGTTCATTAGGATTTGCGTCACTAGATCTCGTATTCATTCTTTAAGTGAGGTGGCTAAGACTTAAGTTCTGTGCTATGTATCCATCCAAACTAAATCGTTTCTCAATGTCTTCTTTGTACTGACGTCCAATTAACGATTTGAAACGTTTGCTCATCACACGCAATGTACGCTTGACGCAGTAGAACAATCAAACGAGGAATATCAAATGTTATTTTAAACTTAAGAGAGACATCCCTTGTGGGTCCAAATAAGGTACTAGGCTTCTGTAAGGAAACCAATATAGAAAAAGATTAGGATATTTAGGCTGAGGTACACTTTTGTATGGAATAAGTTCCCAGTTTAAATGTAGAGATAGCTGGCTGGGAATTTACAAATGCGTCGACTTAATTTTATTGAAGAACGTTGCGTACACTCGCTTGACATAGGATGTTGGGTGTGCAGGCATTGGTCCTGACGGGCACATCGCGTTCAACGAGCCTGGGTCGTCCCTGGTGTCGCGCACGCGCGTCAAGACGCTCAACCAAGAAACGATCATCGCCAACGCGCGCTTCTTCGACAACGACCTCAAGCAAGTGCCGAAGCAGTCGCTCACGGTGGGCGTGGGCACCGTCATGGACGCTAAGGAGGTGGGCCCCGTGCGACTTGTGTTAAGTATTATGACCCTAAGTATTTGTAGTGGAAGTTAACGAGGTTAAGTATTATGACCNCTAAGTATTTGTAGTGGAAGTTAACGAGGTTACGTATTATGACCCTAAGTATTTGTAGTGGAAGCTAACGAGAAGAATTCTGTCCTCTCTCACCACCTTAATTGAATTTGCTGTAATTCGTAGTCGCAAACGGACTAGAGTTCAGGTGCAATGGAGCAGCTGCTCTCAAGACAGGTCAACATACCTGATTAGCTCGTTTTATGACGTGCTCACACCATTGACACGCAACTCGGAATAACATTTGTGACTCCACAGCACCTGTGGCTGACAGTGAGGTGTATTGGCCTAGTTAATTAAGAGTTTAGTGACATGCAGCCATTCGCTGCAGCTTTTGTTAGTTCACGCTGAGTCTGCTTGGTTTGAACTTTTTACGATGCCATTGCGCGCCATTTTCCCGCGTGCATATTTGCCAAATGTGACTATTTTGTGGGGCCTGTAAGTTTTGCCACCTCTCCCGAGCACCCAGTATCGCCCTCAAAGCCGGTGTCGTTGTGGGTGCTTGCATGCCTGCGGTCGACCCTGTGTCATGTACTTCGACTGATACAATGGTAGTGTTAGAATTTTTGGCTATAATGTTAAAAAATATGATATAGTCATTTGTCTGCTTTACTCATACAGTGGTAGTATTATATCTATTGGCCGTATTGGTAATAAATAAGAGTATAGTGGGATTTATCTTCTGCTCCTACTGGTACAATTGTAGTATTACATCTATTGATGAGAATTACTTCCCGTGTCGATAAATATGATGTGGTCGTTCTTGTTTTTTAGTGTTCAATTTTTGTCTACCTTATATTTATTGACTGGGATGGTCAGTAGATATGATGTAGTCTCTCGTTAGTCTTTCTGATACATCTTGTATTGATCAGGGCTTACTTATTGTATTGATCAGGGCTTACTTAATGTATCGATCAGGGCTTACTTATTGTATCGATCAGGGCTTACCTATTGTATTGATCAGGGCTTACTTATTGGCCGGCAGCCTTTACTCGGTTACAAACCTCTGTCTTCATCTGCCAAAACAGATTGAAATATAAAATGTGGTGAGGGATGAAAGGTGTTTGTTTGTTGAAGGAAGGGGAGTTCTTGGTGCTCAACCTTGCTCCACCGACCGTCCTCCTCTTACCGAACTCTCCGTTAATGGCATACTTATGAACGTTGAAGGAACTTAGTATTTTACTGAATGTTGGTCTTAAGTTGAACATCACGGTGGAATCCTTCCGTTGGTGAGACTGACAGTGTAGAGTGCGCGTTCTGTAGTGAGGCCATTGGGGTTGTGCTCGAGCAGGTGATGGTGCTGATCACAGGGGCACACAAGGCGTACGCGCTGCACATGGCCATTGAGGAAGGCGTCAACCACATGTGGACTGTGTCGGCCTTCCAGCAGCACCCCCGCACTCTCATGCTCTGTGACGAGGATGCCACTCTCGAACTCAAGGTCAAAACCGTCAAATACTTCAAGGTGAGGCCTTTGCATCGCTCAATGCTTGTCTTGTGTTGTATATACGGGCTCTTTGGTACCGTGTGCAGCACACCGCGCGCTGCTTGTCTTGTGTTGTATATACCATGGCCTTCTCTAGTGTGAGTGCTCTACTACCCTGGATCCTACCCCGGACCTTACTCCAGATGTGAGTATAGTTGTTTAAGTAAATATTTACGCATTGACGCGGAGGATTGACCGCTAAGTTTCGAGAAAACGTTGTACATGAGAGACTAACTAGTGCGAACTGAAAATGCTCGAATTTAGTTATGGCTATTATTGATAACATTAGCCTGGGTTTCGATCGTACCTATAGATTGGAACTAAAGCTCATTTTGTCCAATTGTTGCTACTGCTCTATATTTGGACGAAAAAATTGGGAAATTCTTGAATCCAGGTCTCATTTTCAATTCGCGCTTTTTCTTTTTATGTTCAAAACCGATATAGATCATTTTTGACTCCAACGCTGTAAACCCACTGTCATTTGATAATATTTGACTCTAATGCTGTAAACCCACTGCCATTTTTCATTCCTTATCACTATTACTTTCAATCAGGCGTTCACCGTGATGCATTTGTGTGCGACGTAGTTCAGCTCTTGCCACTCCTTCCTTGCCCCGCTGACGAAGGTTGCGGTTGCAGCACCGCTTGGGTCCCAATTTTCCTACATTTTGTGTGTACGACGTCCCATGCTCGAGTTGGTAGGCCGAGGGCATCGCAACGCGCGCAATCCTTCGCTCGTCTCGTCCTGTGACTCGGTCTATGCATCTCCTCCAGCAGCCATCAGTCGACGTGATCACCAATCCCTGTTGCGATCTCACATTCGTCCCGCACGCTATGTAGCTTTTACGCCGAAGTTCTTTGGTTCCTGTCAGTACCTCAACTTAATGTACTTGCAGGTTCACTTCATGGTATCCTTTTACTTTTGAATGAGTTGTGTACGTTCTCGTGCTGCAAATGTTATCAGAATATTGTCTGAAAAATATTACATGTGATAGCATGCGCAAAACCATCCAGTTAACTGTGTAACCTATGCGGACGAATTGTGTGGCAATAATTTTTAGGCTTTATTTAGTATTAATTTAAATTAGCGTGCAATAGTGCCAATGCCGTGCCCGTATATTGAGCTCAGGACCTATGCTCAGTTTCACACCAGGAAACACCAATTGGATTTGGTGCGAGGGAGTGGGGGGCTTCACAGAAGAAAGAAGAAAGAAATATCGTTTATTCCGAAATCAGTCGCATACAAAGCATTGGTACAACCAAGTTTTCAAACATTAAGACTGCAGCCTTAAATCGTACGAGTAGAAGTCGCGTTGAAACTTCTTATTGTGATGAGCGAGACCACAACCTTAAAATTACATTGTGAGGTTGCATTGAAACTTCCAAATTATAATTCTTGATTTGGGTGCTAAACACCAAAAGTTATTAACCAAAATCGTGTGTTTCTTTATGCATCCCTCTTGAAATTCGAACATTACAGTTGGAAGATGGTCCATTGCAACCTTGATTCCCTTATCCCTAAAATAGGCTGTTAAATTATAACAAAACGTTGAACCCGGTACGAATTATACAAAATTAGACACACCAGTAAATATTATTTATTTGCTGAAACGAAGATCGGCATTACTCATTCACGTATGATTTGACTGTTTAATTTTGCTTCAATGTTTGAATTTTCGCAGTTGTGAGCTGTGACAGCAGAACACGGAACTGTTCACAGATTTGAACGTAATTATCAGAAAACAAGTGAAGTTTAGGTCCGCGAAACCAGTTATCCTCGAATGACTTTCTAACACCATCCTTGTGAGAGAAAAGTTAGTATGTGCCAGACGTGGCACCCCATGCAGTCATGACCTAGTTCACACGCTTCAAAACGTCCATCGATCGTTAAAAATCTTGCCTGTTGTAGCGGGTAAGCTGCGATACTCTCGTAACTGCTAAAATTGAGAGGATAAGACCATCAGATTGATGCACACAAGAATGTCGAAAGAAGAGTAATTGTGTGTCCACTTAGTCTCCATGAATAGCATGATTGCTACGTATAGTATTTGATTACATTGTCAGCATGGTTCGCGTGAAATATAATTATCAGTCATGTATGTTTGTAACGTTCGCCGTCTCGTCTTGCTGGAAGGATTTGAAACCGTTCTTCAGCGTGCATCGAAAATCGGTGAAATCAAGTTGAGCTGCATACTTTCAGTAGGCGCACCAATGACGTCGCGTTATGGCTTGAGTGATGATTAAATTATTTCTCAGATGTTGAAATCCTGCACCGTTATGTTTCAATTCAGTGCTTGGACAAGCACTCCATAGTTCGTGAATTTCAGTCTTGATGCCTGAAACATCACATGACATGTCTTGAGGTATAGCTGTGGAGAGGACCTGATTTTGGTGTGATGTTCTGCCTACAGAGTTTGCACGGCACCCACATGCACCTGTTGGGAGCCAGCGTCACTGAGCTCTAGTGCTGCACTGTCCTCTCTGTGCCTTCTTCTTTGTGACGAGTTGCTAAGTGATGGGTGTCCTCGTGTCGATCCCGCGCGTGATCAGCTCTTCGTAGGAATTTCATATCTTGAAAATAAATGTCCTACGCAGTCTCTTTGAGGCCGTTGTGAATACGCTTGAGTTAGTTCCAGTGCGACAAGAATCCAAAGATCCTAGGCTTGTTTAAAAGAGTGTATCTGGTCAGATTGTGACGATGTACCGAGCCAGCCTCCGTACCAATGTAAAAATCTGGTTCGCCGTTTTTGTTCATAAACGTGAGCCGTTCCAATACTCAATGTGTATATTCTAAAATCACTTGCTTTTAATATTAGTTTCAGTAGTATAAATTTATTACACTAAATAGACAAGTGCCTTCGTGTAGTGTCATGGATCCTACTAAATAGTTTTTTATACTTATCAACAGTAATGAGGTTTTGCTATCATGGGGAAAAAGCACAACAAAGTCGTGACTATAATGACGTCTCGCTGTCTATCAATTTGGACAAAGGCTCAGTTAATAATATGATTCTACTAGTTCTTATTCCCGATCGTGTTAATCTCCTTTGCAATTTATTTTAGTATCAATAAAAGTCTTTACGAATTTACCCTCTTCTACGTCGTGCCCTCGATACTTGCGATGACATCTTGGTTTCATTCATTTCAACAGTTAGGCTTCATGGAGAAAAAATGTTAATAATTGCCAGTAAGCTTTCACGGTACCAGTGTTATCGGGGAATAGTCCGAAGTTGTATAAATTGAAGGAATGATGATCTTGTAAAGGTGAGGCAACCTTTCAGCTGGCATTTAGAAATTGTTTTAGGAGATAGGGAAGTGTCGTTCTCGCCAGGTGCTTTTGTGGAATTTTTACCGAGGTTACAGCTATCGCCTGAGAGCATGAAAATAACGAGTGCCCTGAAGTTTATTCTTATGTGCTTGCTAAGTGATGAGGTAAAATATGATTATTAAACTCAATATTCTTCGAAAAAAGTGTCTTAAGCCAAAGTAAGTTAACGTAGAAATTAAAAGTGTACTACATGGGTGTTCACTGGTGTTTGTAATTTTGAGTCATCAATTCATGTATTTTGCTCTTGAGAGATCGATTATATTTTTGAAGTATTGTCTGTAAGGGCATTAGATATAACAACTCATCTCATTCAAATTGGATCAAATATTATATCGTGCGCTTCTTAATTCTCAACGAAGATTCATTAACTTCATTTATTCATATTGTGGGTAATGGAATTTATAAGCCAAGTGTTTTAAAATATAAAACTTTAGGCATCAATTACTGAACAGAGTATGCGTATGTAGTGATGCTGATTTGAAATAGCATCACTTTGGCAAGATACTCCCAGGAGAGGTTGAATGAGATAATTAGAATTAACACTCTTCGAAGTGGAAAATTTCGAAAATTTTGAACCCAATGGAGAGGCTTTGTGAGACGTAGGAGCACAATCACAACGTCACCAGTCTAACAGCTTCGAATAATTCGATGGAAAGGATTTAGTGGTCGAGTTGAGACGAGGGTTATTCATTATGACGTAATGATACGAGCACAGTCGCCTGACGTAAGGATTCACTGGTTGTGATTATATAGGATAAACGTTGGAGCTGAATAAAAACTTGAAATGCCGTGGTTCTGCCGTGATTTCGAAAAGATATTTGTACGAGAATGTGCAGTTTCGATTGTAGTTAGGTCTTAAGTAGGAGGGAGACTATTGAGGCCGAGATATTCAACGTGTACGTTAGAGAGATAATATGCTGGAAGCTTGACGGAAATGACACTGTGATGGAACGGAAAATGAACGGCCATTTAGAGCAGGTATTTTGTACGAGATCTCGTACAGACTTTGAGGTTGAAGATTAAGATAGTTGAGGCAATTAGAAAGTGTTCAGTTTTGAAAGAAACCGTCTGATTGATGTAGGATGCGATTGCTTTGTGACAAAAGAGAACTGTGCACGAGGTTCAATAGAACCCGTGAGGCTCTATATTGACAGACCTAACATGAGCCTGGTCTCGCACGCTGATGTGCTAAGGAAGCATGGCACATTCCCACACCATAAGAGGAGCACCATATGAAGTGCGTGCTATAGGCGGTCTAGTTGAGGCAACGCTCAGGCTCGGCAAAACAGAGAGGGCAGTGCGGTGCGGCCGTGGTGCGGCTGGCTTACTTCCCTCTCGGTGTCTTCTCAAGGTACCTACAGATTTTATGGCTCCGGTTTTACCCCCGTGTTGCTTCGCCTTTGTTTCCTTGGTTGAGTTCTTTCCCCGTAGATTTTTTGGTTGAGTTCTTTCCCGTATTTAGTTAGTTCGTTGCATTTTTCTCCGTATTCTGTTGGTTGAGTTGTTTCCCGTATCTAGTTCGTTGCATTTTTTCCCGTGTTTTGTTGGTGGACTTCTTTCCCGGTACATATTACGTTGTTTTGCCATCCCCAATTTGTTAGCTTGTTCTTATTGGTAATCGAGTAGTTCTCTCATAGATTGCTGCTTCGTGTATTCACCAGCAACGTGATGGCTGTGCACTCCTCTCTTTTGACTGTTGCCTGTCATGTTTGCCGGTGTCAATCTTGCATTGCTTGCCTTGTTCATCCCTTCAGTATTTGACTATGTTGTCTTGGGTATGTGCAGAATTTCATCAGTTCGGCTGTTCTCCACTTGAGAGCAGAAGGTTCAGCTTTCAAGTTACATTGTCTACACCTTCATTGCTTTGTTTTGGTGTAATGCATGTCACTAATATTTTTGCCCGTGTGTGATATGTGATAGTTAGATTTTTTAGGACGTGGGGCTTGCAAAACAAACTTACGGTGTCGTAACATAGTTTTAATGACGGTTCCATATAATTTCTTCGTGGGTGATCGGTCGTGGCGTATTTGCGTTCTTTAAATGGGAAAGATAGTGTTTCATTTAGATCATTATTTTGGTAGTGTTCAGCTGTTCAGCCTCTTAGGAAATGTGAAATTTCCTCTCGCTTATGGAGGTCTGCGACCTAGTTTTGTGTGGGTGTTCAACGGCGACGCACCATTCTGGCTCAGGGCGCGATGCCCGAACTTTTTCCAAGTGTGTGTATGCTTACCAACCTGCGGAAGGAAATGGCGTCCTGCGGCAGCATGCCTTCCTGCGGGCACAAGTCGTGTAGCAATCTTAAAGGCGAGAAGAGGCAGCGTGACCTGGAACTGAAAGGCTGAACTGCATTCAAGGATTCATGAATGTGTGGAGGAAGGAAAATTGGGGAGAGAGTTGTGAAGTACGTCTCTCGTTCTCGGATGGTATTATTTACTAATAAAAGTTCTTCCATTAAATCATAGTAACAATGTTATATTTCGTTTGAAATTCTAGCTTTTTTACCGTCGATGTTTGTTCGATTTTAGGTAGGTTTTCTTTTTTTGTGTTGTATTTTTTACCTTTAACTTATTTAACTTGGTGAGCCTTTGTCTATGGATGACTAACATTTAATTGTGCACGCCGTATTTTTCGAGAAACGTTCACGTAGCGATGTAGTGTAGTTAATTTGTTATGGAGGGAATAGTTTATTTTACATGGCAGTTGCTCATTGGCGTCGCCTACCTTTTGTGCTCATTACTCCCGTGAATGTTAACGCATTTCCGTCATGGTGTGCTTGCCTGTAACTTATTATTGGCCCTCGAAAACCTCCAACTTTCAACAAAAGCGTTGAAGTTGGAATTGTTCTAACCGCTCAGATTTCGGTAATAAAAGTATCCTGCACTTCTGACAGTGTTACTTGTGTTATTGTACATTAAAGTAAGGCACGCAGTAAAATTTTGTAGTCCTTAGGAGATTCTCAGGGATGGGCTGTCCTTCGTAAAATGCATAACTTAGCAACAATATCTCCTTGCATCTCTTGTGGATGTATGCGATTTAGTGCGAAGAGAATGGTGCACTAAATTCTATAGTACGCTAGGCTTTTAGTCGAAAATATTCCTAGTCATAATCAGCATCATTGACCGACACTCTGCAGAAGGAAGTTGTGAGCGACTCTAAAGTAGAATAAGCTTTGTTTTTCTTTTTTTTCATATGAATGGCCAAATTTTGCATGAGTTGTATGTTCTTCTTTTGTTTTCTCCCTGAAAGTTACTCATTTCTCAAAAACTTACGTTTCTCCGCCTCTAGTTGTTGTAAGCAGTGTTAAATGATACCCTAAGTCTTCACCCCTCTTTTTTGTCATAGTAGAATTAAATCTACATTTAGCTAAGCAAATCTGAATATTATAGGAAAGGGGGTTTAGGCCTTTATTCATTGCTGAGGTTCATTTCATTTTCTCTATAGGGATCAAGCTACCCGCCTCTCACCTCGTGCGTTCATTTATTTTTATTTTTGAGGGACGCTCATTCCCAATACTAAAGTAGGATGGTCCCGACTCCTGTGCTAATATCCTGTTTGATGTGCTCGATTTCGCCAGGACTTGTGGCAAGTGCACAGCCAGCTCATCTGAGGGCGCGGCTGACCACGTGGGCTGCAGCGGAGCGTTTTGGCGACACCGCTTCCTGGGTGCAATAATTTCTGTGATGGAGCAACTCCCGTGTCCAAATTTTGTGATTAAATCTGATCTCGTTTTCGTTGTTTAATCGCGTCTAAACATAGATGAATTGATGCCATATAATCAAAACCTTATTCATGTGATTAGTTTTGCAACGTTATTTTTCCTCATCTAGGAAAAATGACGGATTTTCCGTTCTTCCTAGATGTTTCCCCATCCTCCTAGATGAGGTGCAGAGATGTTCAGCAATTTACTGATGAAGTTCGCGGGGGGCCTGGACTTGGAGCAGGGCTACACACGGCGATATGACGTGCTCAGCACGCCTCTAGTAATCCGCCATGTGTGTGTGCACGCGAGTCCCCCGCCATGTTGTGTGTGCACTCGACATTTTGAACACAGCTCAAAGACTCTCCCCTGTGAAATAAGTACGAAGAATATTTCTTCTAGGCGTATTGTTTATTGGATGTCAGATGGGAGGCTGAGATTTCGTCTACCCGAGCCAGGCAGGCCAACCGTAACCGTCTCTAATAAGTTGCTCTCTACTGGCTCAAGCTAGGTGTGCAAATTTTTTAAATCAATGAAGACATTGTATTAAAAAAGTTATTCGAATAATAAATCAATAGCTTATGATTGTGATAGCTGAAGTAAAAAGTTGTTAGTTCCCTTTCTTCCTCTAGTACTCTATTTTTTTTACTTTTGAAGTGTATAAAAAATTGACCCAAGATTTGTCAAAAAATTGATAGTATTTGCTCATTTAGAGGTTAATGGTATCGTTTACTTACTTGTTACTTCATTTTTACTCTGATTTTTGAAACATTTCATAATACCCTGAATAAATTCTTAAGAATCTTTCCTATTTTCGTAACAGCTATGAAACATAAGGTTTTTATACGTTAGACTTTCTTGAATTAGTATTGGACAGATCCCGAGCACTTGAGTACCTCAGCTAAAGCTGAGCTTCAGTTATAGCCCCCAAATCCCTAGATCAGTATGTCAAGCTACTTTCACGCGTTTGTTTCCTTGTTCCTTATTAGGCAGATATCAGTCCGCATTGCGCCGGTATTTTTCAATGTCCAACTCGGCATTGGACATTGCGATGTTGCTCAGACTTAGCAGAGCGACGCAGGTAGTCGCAGCGACTGCGATAGGTTCTGAAACCTCGAAGTTTCACATCTCGTTGGTATGTTTTGGTTATTAACTTGGAATTTTCCGCTGCTTCAAGGGCTTCCTTCTATTACAGGCATGGTGGTCTCCGTTTTTTGTACTCGTATTTTTATAAATAAAATATTCAAATAGGTACTTCTGTGGATGTTAGGTTATAGGTTTTCATTCCAATTGCTCATAGATTCTGGTGCTTGGAGCAACTCGCTCTATTTTGCTAATAAAGGTATTTTTATAAGCTTTTTGGTTGCTTGGTTGCGTGGTATTGAATTTTCAATTTGTTTTAGTTCCTATGATTTCCTTGTCGTGACACAGTTCGACGTATTTACTTAATTTTCCGCGAACTTGAGTTGTACGATACTAATCGTTAAAACAGTTCAGTTTAGCTCTTTACGTTTAATTTTCTAAATTTAACTGTTAAAACTATTTATTATATTGTATAACCATTGTTTATTACGCCGTCGTAAATATGCACAACGCATTTTATGCGATTAGATTTTAATACATTTGATTTACTCCAACGTCTCTTTTTTTTTACTGGTCAAAGCATGAAGTGGAATCGCTCCTACGAGTGGAGTGTCCTCGTTTGAAGCCCGCTTTACCGCTGGTGCAGTCAAGAACTGCAATTTCACTTGCGTCGTTTTAGGTTTGTGAGATCGTCACTGCATTTATAGCTCGAAGTTCTGTCGTGAAGCCATAATCACTAGCGCCCTTTACTGATCCACGTACTGGATTCGGTGCACTCGAAGTAATAATTTCTACGTGCTACGCGTTTGTTTAAAATAAATTGCTGTCTACAGATAAGCTACAGATTGTCGAGCTACAGATTGTCATGTTTTTGTATACCCTCAATGTAGCTTAAACGTGCCTTCAAGAGAAAATATGCATGAAATTCAATAATGGTTAGTCAACTAGGAGATAATTTGAGCTGCAAAGAGTTAACGAGAGGTCTCGAAGAGGAATTATATTTTTAATTAGGTGCATCGTTGGGAACGACTTTCTGTCTGCTCTCTGATTCATGACAGATATGAAATCTCATCACTGTGGCTCTCAAAAAAATATAATCTAAGACATGTTATAGGAATCTTTAAAGATTGAATACTTAGCGTGCATTGTCGGCACTGCAGCCTAGAGATCGATAATTCATATATATAATGGAGGTAAGGTGCGTCAGACGTGCAGTACGTGGCAGGGCGGAGGGAGCGGTCGATATGTGGGTGCTGGTCGACCTGAGCTGCATTCTGCTGCTGTGCAGGTCTCGTCTCGTCTTTCTGACTACAGCCGCGAATATTCGAGGCCACTGGTAAGTTTAAGAGTCCATTACAGTGACAGTTGAAGATACAAGTGCTGACTTAGTCTTCTAGGGGCCAGCAATCTCGTACGTCAAGTTTCGTAAGGTTCCTGCTAAGATTTTCCTATAAAGCTGAATGTGGTTTTTTAGCAAATGTACACAAGACTGAAGCTAGATTTTTGTACGAAGCCAAATGTAATCCAACTCTAAAAATATTTTGGCCGTCATAGGGTTGAGGTTAAAGCAAATACGCAGTGCGTAATACGTTTCCTGCTATGATAATATTTGGCTTTAAGTGAAAAGACGCACTGGTGGGTCGCAGACACATTCAAGTCAAGTAACACTTGTGAATGAAGACCTGAAATTGTGCTGTAAAATGGTTTTAAGCACATTGGGCTGCTACTGGTTGTAGTCTAAAGCCTTTGACGAGAATTTGTAGTGCCTGTCGCAGGAATCTGTTGTGGATTCAGTTTTACCGCCTTATTTTCTAATCTTTCTCTCCCTCTTTCTCTCCGGGGTGATGGGCGTGTTGTATAACTTCTGTTCGGTTGTCTTCAATTCAGTATTTTACATTTTTTAATTTTTATTCTTTTTGATACTAACGTTTTCTCACGGGCCGTAAATCTTGATGTAGCCTGTGGAATTGAATATTGCCTAAATACACATACAAAGAGATATAAACCAAATTCAGGGATGTGTGCATGCGAAATTTTTCTTATTCAAATCTGTAGTTTTGTTCAATCAAACATTTGGCTGCGGATTAGCTACTGTGTATTTAAAGCAATCATTTTCATTAGTCATTGGGTGCCGTCCAAATATGAAGCGTATAGGACGTCTCTTACCGCCGGAAAAATGATGCAATAGAGACCTATGCAGCTTCTGTATTGTTAGGTTTTTCTACTCTTGTTTTTTCAGTGTTTTTTCGAAGTACGTAAATAGACTTGTTAACTTCGTACTACTGCTTCACATACCGAATTCTGCACACTCGATGTAATTACTTTTACATGGACCAATGTGTTCGTTTAAATGAAAATAGTCTCCCAACAGGAATAATGAACTGTTTTTTTTTCACTCCCAATGTAACACTAAAACTACCATCGTGACAAAACGTGAATAATGTAGAATAATTTTAGTCAATTGGGAAATAATTTGAGCAGTAAAAGGTTAAGTCGTTGCTTAACTGTGACGACACTCGACCGTGGAGAGTGCAGCCTAATGCAACTAAAATCGTTGATACGTTAGCGAAGATAACGCTAATTAGAAGCGTTTTGAATTGGCCTTTATATTTGACCTTGAAATATCTTGTCTTCAAACTCTCGCTTTTGGATATTGAGTAATAAGTACAGTAAATGACAGCGATTAATAAATTCATATTTTTCTGTCAGTTTCAAACCATTACAAAATAAGCCACTAGTTTGCACCAAAAACGCGCGAAATTTTGTCCACAATGGAAATTCTCGTTTAATTTAGGATCTACATAATTTTTAAAACGCCGAGTGCGTTCCGTCTTCGTTCAATATTATTATTGCAGTAGAATTTGGACGTATGGAGCCGAATATCTTCAATGAGACAGCCAGAAGACGTACAAAATACCGCATATTTTTACACTTCATTGAAAACGCTTATTACAGCTTTCGGAGCACGTTACATGGAAAAGGGCTGTGTTTGGTGACGGGTTCCATCACTTGAACTGTGTCAGATTTGGAGCCTCACAACACATCAACGCGAGTTGTTAACTTGCTTCACTGTACACACAGTTGGTCAATGAGGCCGCTGATGCGCACACCATCCTTCGATTTTATTGCCTGTGATGAATGCAACCCTCTTCCTGAGCTGGGTGTAGTCGCACAACAGGTCTACGGTGCGTGTGTCTCTTTGTACGAGTGCTCCAATAAACGGCTACTTCGCCTCAATTGATGGCCGGCTGGTCCCACCGCCTGTGCAGGCCCTCACCAGCCCTCTGCTCAGTCTACTCACATAACAGGAGTTGCGGCCGCAGGGCTCAAAGTTGCTTCAGCTCCAATATTTTTTTAATAAAGCCCCCCCACCTGCAACCAAATCGTTAAAAACGCAATTTTCATTGCTTTAAATAGCAATTTTTATTACTTTAAAAAGCAATTTTTATTGCTTTATTGCTATTTTAGACCGTCTTTTCGTAACATACTCCTAGCTGTTGTATTTTATTTCAAGATTGATGCCCGTCATGCGTATTTTTTGCGTGAAATGGCAGTGGTTTCGCACAAAGGTGATAAACAAGTATAAATGTAATAATTATAAAATTGGGTACTTGTTTCATGTTAAGCACAAGCTTCGTAATGTACTCGTATATTCCTTTTTCATATTTACAGGTGATAACATTCATAGATCATTTCAGTGCAGGGGGCCATTTTTATTTTTAAAGAATTGCACATGTTTGGCAGGAGTTTTTTATTAAACGACAGTGATTTCACACAAGGTGAAAAAGAATTACAGCACATGTTTAACAATCTTGAGCGAAGGCTGTATGACGTATGCAAGTTCCTTCTTCCATCTACAGGTAATGATAGGTATGGATCGTTTCCGTACTGGATGTTATTTTCTTATTTTGACTTTGAAAATTATGCCCATTTGGTATACATTTTTCTGTTTGAAACCTCGGTGATTTCACACAAAAATGAAAAAGAAATACACATTTAACAATTTTAAAAGGTACTCTAAACAAAAGCTACATGAAAGAAAGAAAGAGAAAGAGAAAACGTTTATTCCGAAGTTGGTCACATACAAAGTATGTGACCAACTTACTCGTATATTCATTCTTTATTTTCTATCTACACGTAATGATGTTAATATATTTCAAAATTTGGGGTAAGGGTGCATAATCATTGACGAGAAAATACTAACACGAAGAACCAGCAGCATCACTCACGAGTGACATGTTAAGTTCGAGGGCGCGGCATTGTTCTAGCATTCTAGTGTCTTGTAATCCAGCGAGTAGAGCTGAGGAATGTTTGGTACATCATCAGTAACATTTGTAAATATTTATTTACCACAAGTAATTTACATCAGATACAGGTCTACAATCAAATGAGGAATGACGCAGAACCGGGATCAGGATATATACCACATGTGGGCCCGAATAAGCTACAGGGCTTCTAGGGCAACCTCAGAGCTGGGCAACCTATATAGAAAGATACCTCGTTGAATTCTGCGACTTGATGAAGTAACTTCCTAGAGACTTATCAGACTGTATTAGTGCCCATAAATGGCTATAATAAAAAAAAGTGTCCATTGAAATACTGTTGAGAAATCTATGGCTGTAATTTTTAACTGATATGATGCATGCGGCAATAAATTGTTTACAATTGTTCGAACAGCGGGCGTCTTGAGTGTCTTGTCGACGAACACAAATCCGGGGCACTAGGAACATCCCACATGAAGATTTGGTCAATTCGTAAATGTAGAAGGGGTAGTTCAGAATTCAAGATTTCCTGAAACATTAACACAAGCTTCGTTTCGGTGAAAAAAACACATTTCACTCTATGAAAGCATGTCCATAAATGGTTAATTAAAAATTACGGAGACTTGAAAGACGGAGCGTGTCACTGGGAAAATAAGAAATCAAAGTCAAAAGTTTATAATTGCGAAACGTACAATACAGAATTTGAAGGTAAGTTAGGTATTCACAGTAGGTTATGAAATTCCATCCGTCTGCTGTGATGCAATATGTGTAAAGGCTTTCGCTACTTGAGTACCTGGTAAATGTGATAGCCTCACTGCTGGGAAGTTAGTGTTCGACTCCCCGCTCAGACAACAGATTTTCACGTAACCACCGAGTGCTTCCCATTGGAAAGGAAGTTTAAACCTCACATCCTTCACGCTTCAGTAGTTATAAGGCATTGGAAACCTAACCGTAAACCTTTTTGTAATTAAAAGAGGCACATTTCACAATGATTGCCGAACTCTAGTGAAGACACCAGGAGTTTCAGTAATCCTTGCAGGGGCGTCGATATTCCTGCCGATGAGATCTTCCTCGGACGAACTGGTGTTTCGTACTCCAAACTTTTCAGGTGTCCCTAAAGGTTGAAATCTATAGATGACGTCATGTCAGGAGACCTTCTTAAAAATGAGAAGGGTTTGCCACGACTAATCCAGCGGTTTGGATACAGATCTTTAAAGAACTGATTAAATAAAATCGAGAAGTGTGCCGAAGCACCATCATGTTGGAACCACATTCCTCTGCGGTTTGCTAAGGGAACATTTTGTAGCAACTCTGAAAATGCCGATCAGACATTTAGACGTTAGGTTTAAATGTTTCATGCAATTGCACTTTCTGGACTTTACGTCTTAGTAATTTTTTAACTAATCAATTTCGGACATGCCTTCATGGATTAAACTGTATCTATTTCACCGAAACGAACGTTGTAGTAAAATTTGTTCGAAGAATTATGATATACCCGGTATTTACGCACTTATAGAGAATGTTACAAAAAGTACTACCACACAAAGCTCGATCATAAAGTATAATATTCATTAAACACGGCATTGATTAGATTAGATTAGGTTATTAATTAGCTCAAAGCTCCCTATCCAAGTGATATACTATCCAAAGAGCGAAGAAAAGGTGCC
This sequence comes from Orchestia grillus, assembly GCA_014899125.1. Lineage (NCBI taxonomy): Eukaryota > Metazoa > Arthropoda > Malacostraca > Amphipoda > Talitridae > Orchestia > Orchestia grillus. The sequence continues at coordinate 24,827 of VOMN01128307.1, forward strand.
ATTTAGTATATACCATAGAAAATATAAATTCGTACATAATACTGCCCTGTTCAAATTGGTGAGGTGCTCCTGCTCCCTCGGTAAAGCCAAAACTCGCGTTTGTGTGATATTTGTTATCCGGGCAATTGGGGTCGTTTAACCATGTACGCAATCCACTATTAATTGTACGAACTCATTTCAGGTTGAGTGTGACTAGGCTTCGGCTAAAAGAGTTAAATTTGATTATCTCCGCTTTTTCGCGACAGAAATGTTTGAACGCACACGAGTTGGGTTGTGAAGGAGTCTCGATACCAAAGGCTAAAACATTCGCTTTTTTCTAAATTGTAAGTCATGAAAGGAATGAACCCCATCCACGTTTTGGCTTGCGTGTGCATTCATGTCTCTGAAGATTATTCACGCGTAATTCATCTGATGCGTCCTAGTGATATCGTTTATTAAAAAAGTAAGTAAATATTTGTTTCAATAACAGTGCGGACAATTGTTATTCCCGCACTCAGTCGATGCACTGCACACCAACAGTGTAACTGGGAGCTGCATTCTCACACAGCCCGAACACCGCGACATGCTCTGAAAATTTTAAAGTTCTGGCATCATTACTCAAGAGCAATTTCTGTGTACAGCCGCTGCGAAATAATTCTTTGTAAGCCTGGTGACTATAATCGGATGTAGGATCTAGAACAAGGGACTGCGACTGATGGCTGACTGGAGCTCAGTGCTGGGTCTGTCGCCTAAGCCTAGACCACACATAATTGGTTTTCAGGGAAATTCTAGGCATCGGAGTCATTTTCCATTATTTCAAGCAAAGCTCGAGTTTAGAAAGACTGTAAAGAGCCGACGTTTTTGGCTCAAATTAATTATATATCTCGTCGCTGAAAGAAAAGTTACGTATTGTGCATGTAACTTTGAATCTTGAACGAGATTTTATTTTAGAAGACACTTGCAGTATTGCCGCTCGTTCAAATCAACATGTGTGTCATTTGGTTAGCGCAAGCAGACTACTGAGTAACGAATGTTCCTCAACGTGAAGCCAGTGGCCCCATTAGGACAAAAAAGTAAAATGGAATCGTGATTCTATTCGAAGAATTTTAGAGATGATCAGATGATGATCTAGCTTTGAAGCAGATTAACTCTTATAGCTCAACTATATTTTTTATCCTGGTGCCCTATATTCTGTGGTGGGATGCTGGGGATGTTTACTTACTGTACTTGAATAAATCGTTTACAAGCTGAAATACTGTATTATAGATGTTTGAAGCTCATACTTACAATATAGAATAGAAGTGTAATGGGAAATTTACCAACTCGTTGAAATGTACTTGGGCAGAAATTTCCCAATGCTTTTTGATATTACAATTAATTTATGAAAAAATGCGATGGTTATCGTTTCCCAGTCGCGATCAAGCTCTGAAGTCAATTCATTACTGTGTGAATTTTTATAAATCCTTCAACGAGTAGAAAAATTCAACTTCAGTAGATGTAAGTCGGTGTCGTTTTCCGCGTAATAATTGCCGCATTAGCTGCCCGCATGTTCTCTTCTTGGGCACCTAACATCTGCCCATCGTGTCCGCTACCAGACGTACAATAGAACCGAATGTCACACTGAATTCATCTGACTTGACTATAAAATTTGTTTCTTCTTTTAGAAGTGTCAATATATCTGACTTAAATTTGTAAATACATATCTGTTTTGTTTCAAGAAAAAAATTGAACCTTTAAATTTAATTGATATTTACTTATGATTTTACTGTCATACGATATAGGACTGGATGTGAATATGGCGAAATGCAGACGTACGATATTAGCCTGTAGCGTAGGTGGGAGCGCTTTGGCAACGAGCGGATGTTTCACCCTAGACAAGAGGAAATGCTCTAAGAGCTCTTTACTGCGCAAGACGTGATCCGTTTTAGCGAGCTATTCTCTACAAAAGAAAGACCGGAGAAACCCACTTCGTACTGTCGTAAAAAGTTATATCTTGCCTCAAGTTGGCGTACCCGGCAGAGAAAATACCTGTTAAAGTTCGCTGTAAAATGATGGAACGAGTCCTGTTCTCACGACACTCTCTCGCTTGCCTGCAAATCTGGAAACATTTATTTACCACAAGTAATTTACATCAGATGTAGGTTTACAATCAAATGAGGAATGACGAAGAACCGAGATTAGGATATATACCACATGTGGGCCTGAATAAGCTACAAGGCTTCTAGGGCAAATGCAACATCTGTGTTTTTTCCCCCTCTCAATGAGTACGAGTTCAGATTTTTGAAGCCCACTGCGAAAGATTTGCATCCTAAAATTACACCCTATATGGTGAAACCTTATTTTTATCCGTGAAACTCTGTTCAACACTGTTTAATGCTTTAGACTCAGAAAAAGTAATGCGTAGGTTAAACTCACGTTAACCCATAGCAAAGTGCACGACTTAAACTTTAAGACTTGGTTTAGAAACTCAAGGGGAGACTGTTTTTCTTTTGCGTTGAGGTTTTCTGGAACGCATTTACAAATAATAGCGTCTTAGAATATTTGCAGCGCTTTTCAAAAATCCACTGCAAAACTTTGCACACAGTACCCGACTGAGCACCGAGACAACAACCCTTTTGAGTAAAGACTGCAAAGGCAGGAAGAGACGAAAAAGAATCTAACTTCTTCTTTGTGTGTTGCCAGCCTCTCCCGTTTATCGTAACGTATTATATGTCAAGTGAGTAAAACGCTGCATTAAAGAAAACCTCTTCGTTTTTCGCTCTCATCAGATTTCTGTGCCCTTGCCGAGCGTCAGAACCCGCCTCTTTCCTCAGTTATTAGCTTTATTCAGATACATTGTTGACACCAGTTCCCATCTGAAGTAATTCTGGAGAAGAAAGGTCGTGCAGGTGACCTTAATACGTGTCCTTTGATTGTTTCTGACGTATATTTTATTTCCTCCTGGTTTTTATTGATTTAGTCCCCGCTTTTTTGGATCATGCCGTCGAATATACAGCGATTAAAACGAATGAATCCGAATTGTACGTCCTGGAAAACTAGCATGATTGGTCGACACCAAAGCGAACGTTCCGATTATTACTTGGTTTGATCTCAGGAGTTGCCTACTGATTAACCTCACTCCTACTTTTGTTTTTAATGACCCAAAAAATTAGCAGTTCAAATAAAAAACACGTCCACTTCATTTCTAGTCATATTGGAACACGTGCTCATCTAGCAATATCATCCTAACCGCCTTTGCTCCTGTGAATGGTAGACGTGCTCGACTAGGCGTGGGGCCAGATCGATCCAGACTAAGTTTATTTTTTGATAGAGTAACTAATGGATTATTAATACTTCAAATATTTGCTGGCCACTTAGCTCGTCTACTCACTGGAAGCTGTTGCCGGGGCTGGACGTCTTAACAGAAGGTCATAGACTACCACTAACTGAAAATACACATAATTTTATGATTATAAAATCGATCAGGATTTATAATTTATTAACAGTATGATACTGGCAAACAGACTAGCACTCGCATTGCCACAGAAGGTGTTTAGGAGGATCTCTTATCAGCCTGAGCTGACAATGGGTTTTCTTATCAGTTGCAAATCGATAAGCCTTTGTCTTACTAACAGTGGTCTCTATTACAGACAACCTAGATCTTGATGTCATGTTTGAACTACTGATATTATTAGTAACCAATTATGCCTCTAAAATAATGCATGACTTACCAAGAAGGTTTATTCAATTGGGTTGACCAGAGAGCGTTACACGATTTTCAGGACTGATTGAAAGTGAAATGGTATAATTTTCACCTATTATTTGCTTATATGTATTGTATGAAAACTATTCTTCCATGACCTTTCGACACCGATTATTCACTTGTTTTCAGAATTTATGTCAACTTATCTCCGGCTCAGTCACATTGTTCATTTACAACCCGTCAATAAAGACGAATATTTTTGTAGCCCCCAGGCTATATTTATTAGCGCAAGACTCGAAAGCTCACAATACAGGCGCGGGAGCGGATGGGAGAGACCGACTCTCAGCGCTGGGAAGTGGAGCAGCGTCGTTAGGGTCAAACAAGAACTCTGATGATCAGTTGCACTACCGAGGTCTTAACGCACTCGTTTCCCCGCAAGTTTAATATCAGGCCAAAGCGTGTTATTTTGAGATGGCTTTTTTATTTGATGCAGGTCTATGAGTACACTTAGGAATGGAAGTTTTGATACTGAGAGAAGCTAAATAACGACGAGTAAAACTCGTTTCAGGTTTTGATTTTGGGATTGAAATTTTGTCGAGCTTGGTCGTCCTAAATTAAAAAATACAAGCTGGGTTTTACCCTTTCCAGGTAAGAGATTAATCAGCTGTAAATTTGTTCTCTTTTCGGACTCAGATCATATTTTACGCTAGACTTATGCTACGTTCATTGTATGAATGCAACACACATTGTATCTAGCCTATGTGCCGTGTAATCTCTAGGGGTTGTAGAACTTGTTCATTCTAAAGGTTTAAAGTACAAATGAAAATAATCAGTCTTTTGCTTCCGGAGAGTTCCATTGAATTCGAGCTCAAGGTACAAGAATATCAACGTTCAATTACCATCTATACGGTGAATTATATCGCAGGGGTCAATTCAAGACTCGATCGCACAGCTTCGTCTTTCACGCCAGAGAAGTGTGTGCCGGATGCATTGTAGGTTATTTATCAAAGTTTTTAGTTTCAAGTGGTGCAGAGAGGTAGAAGAGAACCTGTATCACAGTAGGGTGTTCCCACTCATTGAAGTGAAATAATGTGCACACAATCATTTATGAGGAAAATGTTAAGAATGCCAGTTGCTTTTATATTTAGAAGGCAGTCACTAAAACTAAATTGAAAGATGACCATACTTTCAGTTAATGGCCTCTATGAAGAAAAGCTTGACGTAATAGCATTTACGAGACATTTTCGTATTCGATTTGTAACGTACGAGTCATACCAGCTCTCGTATGGTTCGGTCTATGAGTTCAGCTCGATCACTGATGCTATTTTACATGCACTTATTTATAAATAAGCGGACATCATCAGAAAATTGGCTTCAAATCCATCTTCGCTCAAGTTAACGTAGCAGTTGTGACGACCGCCGTAATATCATGTCAAGATCGATAAATTCATACCGAGTAGTGTCGAGTGCGGCGTTTATTGTCTGTTGTAAGAGCCGCTCCTCCAAATTCTTCTATTGTTACCCGCTCAGGAAAATCCAAGAGATAAACTGGTGATTATGCTCGCTATCGTCTTAAAGCGAACTGGCGCTCAGTTCGAGTCAATAGTGCAATAAAAGATTTCAAGGAGCACTATATTTCCAGTGTCGCTTTCAAGAAACTACAGCTATAATGCAGAGTTTATGAAACATGTATGAGCGATGGCATTGAAGCTTGAAATTCAAGTAGGCCAAATACTTTTAATTCGAGATTTTCACCTTGTGGAGTGAAGTATTTTGATTCGACGCATATATAACTGCCAATAATTAAGTATTTTGTCAGTACCGAAAGAACACGAGTCGACTTGTTGGTTTCACATAGTGCTTCTTTCGCATGGAATGTAGCACTTTGCAAATCGTTTATCCAATGAGGTAAGCAAGGTTTATCAACTCAGTATATGAGCTGTGTTTGGTCAACCAGACCATCGTATTTTCAAATCGCTGTTTGTCTGAAATTTAGAGCCGTTTCAACTAAATGTAAAAGGCATGCGAACTTTCAAATAGTCGGGAGATATTTACTGTTTTCGGGACATTTTTTTCATTAGCCCTAGCATCTCAGCGATTATTTTAAAACAGAGTTTCCCTTTACATTATTCTCCAAACTTCTTTTTTAGGATACGTCTATAATATTAGTGTATATTTGATAAACGATAATTTCTGATACCGTACGATTTCTTCGTTAACAGTTAACTCACATCTGCTTATTATGAGCACTCGTTTCAGGAGACGCACGTCACCGTATACTTTTATTTGTGAATGATTTTCAATGACAATATTTCAATATTTTTGAAATATTATTGGCTGTATTCGATTTTCTGATGAGAGTGGAATTTTTGGGATTTATTCTACGACTCATTATTAGAGACTATCTTTGACCCTAATCTTAGCTGAGCATCCAACGGCACAATACTGCATGGATCAAAGGACTGATAGTGCGTCTTGAACGATCGTATCTCGATCTTTCAACCAAGCTGCATGTTCAGGAAGTTGTTCACAGAACCCGAGCTCAATCTTTATGACGGTGTGAAAGCACCAGTCTTCAACTGCAAGCGACACAGGGGAAAGAATGACTAAAATACATCGCTACCTTAGTCTTGGAAACGAATTCGTATGTAATACCTGCTTCCTAAAATTAGGTTCAAATGTTCAACGATGGTTGCACGCAACAAGAACTGACCCCCACCGTCTGCAGCAGCTGTGCAGCCTGCAGGATATGTGGGGTCGGCGCGCCTCTGATAAGTCTAATTAAGAACCTTCGGACGGACGCACAGAGCCAGTCGATTTATTTAGATGGAGGAGTGAGGCAAGCGGGAGCCCCGGCTCACAGGCTCTCTTTGTTGGGGCTCTTCTCTGTCCACTGATCAGCGTAGATAATAATCGAACTGCCTCTATGGCGTGAAAATGCCGCGCCAGTTCTGATAGTAAATCCACGACGTGCTTGTGCAGCCTAAATTGGCAAAATATTTATACCTGTGCGAGTGAAGCTCGAATAAGCGAATGCAACTTCCAACCTATATTGTACATGTCTGCGGATCAATGGCTTTCATGTAAAAAACAATTTAGTACATGTTATAAGATTTGAAATTTATTTGTTGGTGACAGTTATACATAGATTCCGTAAGTTTTACTGTTTATAAAGCCGAATGAGCTAAGCCACTTCCGTTAAAGTTAAGTCATGTTTCAGCGCTCCCTGTTCCCTCGCTGCCTCGAAGCCTTGATGTCCCGACTCGTGAGATCACCAAACTAAAGCCTTTTAGCCAAGCAGTTGTTATCCTATCGACGCAAGTTGATGTTGCTGGTGCATTGTCAGAGACAATCGAAGGACGGAGGCCGGCAATCAAGGGAGTCTTCCCGTATCTCCGAACGTACTCGAAACTGCCACCCTTATTATGACCTATACTATGACCTATAACATGACCTATATTATATCCTACATTATGACTTATATTAAGCCCGACGTTATTTTAAGCAGCAAATGACTACAGAGATCAGATACTCACCTCCAGCACAATATCCCACAGTGCCCTACTGTAATGGTCTCTAGCACAATGCTAACGTAATGACGAACGGCATACAATTTATTGTTTCTTTGGAAGTAGAGTTAACTAAAATCGTTTGCGTTTTCTGGACTTTGAAAAGAAGCATGTCCAAATATAGCATGAGCAGGACATTGAAGCGTGAGCTTGGCACTCAATGATCCCATGGCAGTGACGTCATCAGGGCTGCTGAGTGAAACTGTCTAGAATGTCTGACATTTCATCAACATACCGACGAATACTATCATGATAAGGATATAATCGAATGTTAGTGTTTAAATTATGGTTTTGGCTTAAAAGATGGGTAATGATATACATTCGGATTTTTTCTGAACGGAGGATTGAAAGTAACTTTCAAACTTCTCCTGATAGAAATTCTGATTCTGGTGATCACTGTCATTTTTTCAAAATATCTTCTAAGCATCAATCAGCATAAACTAATACCACCCAAGCCCTAAATATTTACATGCTTGAGTGAACAATTACTGAAGAGGAAATTTTTCAAGCACAAAATATAAAATATTACGCATATTGCATATAAATATCCGTAGTATTTTCGTCCAATGTATTCACTGCAAAAGCTTTTATGTATTAATTTCAATTACTAACGCACAGTGCTAGTAATTGAAATGCGCTGCTTTGTCTTAACGGTACCCGTAATAGTACAGTACAGCTAAGTACTTTTATTAAAAAATGCAATGCGTTTTAACATTTCAAAAGTAAGGTAGAACGTCTTTCCACTTGGAAGACTCAGAGTAAAATTCAGTGAACGTCATTTCATCGTCACTCCTTCGGCCTATTAATGTTCAAATAACGTGAACATCATAGCAAATCACTTCGAAAAATACAGAACTGCATAACTCGATGCAAATCTAGGTTAGAAAATGGTCGTTCCAGTACGAAGTTCACGAAATAGTAGAACATCTTAATAAAAGAGTCATAATGATATTAAATATTCATCAACATACAAAGGCGTTTAGAGGCAATATTGCTTCGTATATGTAACACGTTTCTACTTATTTGTTTGCATATGGGCGGGGCCGTCAATTTACTTTGTGTAACTTACCTGTGCTTGGGCACGAGTATTAAACGAGAAGGCGATTTTCAAACGAAGAAGATTTAGTTTTACAAATTTATACCAAGAATAAAAACTTAAGATACGTGATACATTAATCCTCTGTATTTTTACACCCTGTGCCAACCTACTTCGACCCAATGCGGCGCAGTCCTTCGCCTGTTGTCTAGGCTACGAATTAAACGCAGACTCTTCTGCCGATACTCTACATGCCGGTGTACGACAACATCGACCGCTATTGTTTAAGTTCCGGACTCAGTGGCTTTCTGAAGTTTGGGCGGTGAGGGTGTGCTCCATGGGCTGAACACGCTTGTTTACGGACTACTCGTGCAGTGTTATTTCATTCTTAATTGCCCTGCCCCAGGAAAAACCTTATGTTGCCGCTTAATTCTGGAATATTATATGGTACTGCGCACGTCTATGATTCAAGAAATCGTCCTGGTAAGACATGAAACTTCGTAGACACTTAGAAATTTTGTGTACGTTTAAAATTATGGTGGGAGTTGAGTGGTTGACTACATGGATGCGAGTATCAAACGCTGCGACCTAACCGACAAGTTAGGTTTTGAGTTCGGTATTGTTTTTCCGCAACGCGCGTCTAATGATGACCTTTGACGGCTAGCTGTAGTTTAACGTCTGTGTTCCTGTAGTCTGAGCTTCTGTAATTATGATACATGTAAGCTGGAAATCGGGACGGCTAAATCATTGTTTATGAATGTAGTATGGTTGAAAACCTGACATGAAAAGTAAAGTCTAAATTTCAAAGCGAATTTGCCATTCGGTTTCCAGAGCATAATATAAATGAAAACTCTTATTTATTAGAAACTAGAGTGTGTGCACTGAATTCAGCAGTAGAGATGTTCGATTTTAAATGCTGTGTAGACTGTGGAGCTGCGTTGAAAGCACGGTCACAGTCTTATGCCAGACATGCCGTAAACGCATTAAACTTGAGACGTCCCATGCCCATTCGGGCCGTCGTGACATCGACGGAGGCATTCGTAGGAACAGTACGTACCGACGACTACAAAGGAATTCGCTACGGTCCCTGGGTTCATGTTGCCTTCGGTATCTAGGCTACTGCTACAACTAGCGTCTGTGGTGGACTGACGCATGTGGAGATTTCCGTTTAATATACAACTGCACTAGAATTATTGGACTATGGTGCAAAATTTTCAGAAAAAAAAAGTCATATCTTATGTTCAATTTTCTCATGCTAGTTCTCATATTTGGTGTCCAGCTTTAGGTTAATTTTACCGTGTCGTGTTCATTTGAAAGAACCTGTACGTTTTTCTGCGTGTCGTCCAGTTTGCAATGCGTTTTGATGTACAATTATCATCCTTTAGTACGGGTACATTTTGCAGTCCTGCCTAGTAAACTGCATGTGCAGTTACCGGCTGGTGCAGTTGGTGTGTGTAATACAGGGAGGTGCGAAAGTCACTTCGCCATTCTGAATGTTCGTTGTACTACAGCTATAATAGATATTTAGTTAATTACATGTAAAAAATATATTGAAACATTTTTCTCTGGGCCCATAATCCTTGTTTATACTGTTAAGGTATTTTGAAACTGATTGGACTCTGATTACAGAGAATGGTTTATTTTCCGAATCGATAAATCTTACGTTTTTTGACATTCTTCCCCCCCACGATCGCCAGACTTAGATGGGACTTAGTCCGATAGAGATGTTTAAAAATTGTTTTTCTTGACATTCCAATCGCAATTCAAGAGCTGCAATAAAATATTGTCCAAGGAATCTGCAATGTCACTACAGATAGTTTGAGAAATATTGTGGAAAGTACCGAAAAAGTTTCTAACGCTATAATAATTGAGGATAATTATATATAACTACAGAACTGGTAATAATTCGCCTTTAACTTGTTATGCACGAGAACTTTTGATTTATTATAGTATATGTGTATTTAAATGTTCTAAATGGTGAGGTGATGTTTGCAGCATCAACACTTGCACAGCGCAGTTGGTGTTCGCGTGATGCAGTTGGTACAGTGGCTGCACGGCGCAGTTGGTACAGTGGCTGCACGGCGCAGTTGGTACAGTGGCTGCACGGCGCAGTTGGTACAGTGGCTGCACGGCGCAGTTGGTGCAGTGGCTGCACGGCGCAGTTGGTGCAGTGGCTGCACGGCGCAGTTGGTGCAGTGGCTGCACGGCGCAGTTGGTGCAGTGGCTGCACGGCGCAGTTGGTGCAGTGGCTGCACGGCGCAGTTGGTGCAGTGGCTGCACGGCGCAGTTGGTGCATTGGCTGCACGGCGCAGTTGGTGCAGTGGCTGCACGGCGCAGTTGGGGCAGTAACAGCCTGGGAGTTGCACCTTCTAACGATGCGTGCAGAACTTTTCAACGATCGAAGTGAGCCGTACTGTCGGCACGCATGCATCGCCAGACGCTGCGCTGAGCCGTGCCCCCGACCTCCTGCACCGAGATCTCGCCCATTGTGGTAGTGTTGGGTGGTCGTCCTCTGCAGGGAGTGCTAGATCGGTTATAGCAAACAGCTTTACCTTCATATTTATTTCTTATAAGATGCTCGGTTTGCTTCTTATGACTAATATTTTCCGTACCGTTTAATGTTCGCTGGAACCGACCTAGCGCTGTGTGTGCGGAGGACGCTGTACGAGGGTTGTCGGCCTGTCCGGCCAGGCCTGGATGCGCTGTTGTGGTGACCTGCTCCGTGTGGGTGAGGGCAGGACAGTCGGCGTGCGATTGGACCTCTCATTAACGTACTAATTAGACCGAGAGGTTTGGCGTTGCCCTGAATATACCTAATGGGACTATTCTGCACTTTCGTACCAGACTTTCTGGCGAATGGGGTGTGTGCCTACAGTCCTGTTGATTTTGTCTGTTGCAGCCTATGTTCGTTAATATGCGGTGTTGAAGAGTGGCACAACTTTATGTGTGGCTTTTGAATTATTTTTGTCAGTGATCTGTGAAGGGTCGCTGTGGGTTGAATTTTGACAGCGGTTTTGATCTGTAATAAAGCATGGGTTATGATTGCTTATGCTTCTCTTTATGTTTATTAGGATCAGTGGCACTCTATGGGCCTGTTTCATAAGGCAGCGGGTAGTGTTTTGTTCAAAGCTAAAGTATGTTCTATTGGAAAAATAATTTAGTTGTTATAGGGTTAATTTATCTTCAGTCTCAGTTGAACTGGAGGCATCGGCGTACAGGTGGACATTTCAAGTCGTAATGCTAGAAATTGCTAGAGTTTTCCTCCAGTAATGAAATTGTTCCTTTTACTACAATCCTAGGCTCTCACGTTTTGAAAATCGACCGTCACTTTCGACAGCTCCTGCTATTGCTCTCTCTCACACTGCAGTTCGGTGGACGTGTGACTCAGGTTCGTGAGGAGTGGCCTGATGATTTACGGGCGTGTCGCTCTTACATGTATTTGCTTTCTGAGAAATTTTAGTTTTCTGCTTCCCACGAGTTTTTTATTTCAAAACAACCGTTTAAACTTTGCTTTTACTGCTTGTTTGGCTACGTTTGAGTGTTTTGGTGATCGTTCTTGCAATTTTTCAGTCGTTCATTTATTTCTTTTGTCAGAGTACGTGCCTAATTTTGATGCTGCTTGCTCTTTAGTCGTGCTTTTACCAATACTTCCTGGTATTACGTTAGGTCTTCCGCGAAGACTTGTTTGCCATCTTTATCTTGGCCCCCGGCAGCTTGATCTGGCACCGTGTGTTGTGCGGATATATCGTCTGGTGCTGTGTCGGTCATGCCGCGGCTGTATGCGGTACAGTCGCTGCCGCACTACATGTAGCTCTGCACCGCAGTTCACAAGATCGAGTTGCCGAAATTACGCCCACTTAGTCCGAATGTGTCCGAGTTGGTCGTGTTCAGCTACGGTCGTATGTATTGGTGAAGTGCGCACAGTATTGGCTGCATGAGGTAATGGAGTCGCAACCGGTGTGTCTGCCAAAAATAAAACGTCTGCAGGGTCCGAACTGGCGCTATCGCATTTGTGATGTTCGGCAGGTGCGATGGTCCATTTCCACTATAATATGACACCGTGCATGTGATTATTTCAACAATTATCAATTTGTGTTTTTCTCCATACATCGTTACTGTGCGAAGAGACTTGATATAACCTCATTTACAAAGACATCCATTATTTCAGATTTAAATTTTGAGTCTATACCTCGTTTTACTCGCAGCCTGTCCAATAGACTTGCTAATTACTAGTGAGGAATTCCTCTGTATACCGTGTTGAGGATCTGCACTACCGATGTCGCTACGGTTGCCCAGCGTGTGAGTGTGACGACGCGGCTGGTCGTGACGGCTGCTGTGGTCAGCGCTGCTGCTGCGCTGTGAGAGCGCGTCCTGCTGTGCGGTGGCTGGCACTGATGTGCGGCCCTGTGTCATGGGCCTTCTTCGTTTTGGGCCTTCTCTTTATTGTGCCTTCTTCTTTTTCTTCTTGTGCCTTCTTTTTCTTCTTGTGCCTACTTCTTTTTCTTCTTGTGCCTTCTTCTTTTTCTTCTTGTGCCTTC